>JAMKCH010081332.1:0-10122 GCA_023653785.1 Ophioderma brevispina
CACCCTAAACGATGTACGCGCGTACATCGCCTGTTGGAAAAAAGACACCCTTTTTACGCGTTTTCTTGTTCACGCATCATATCCACCTTTAAATACAAGTGGCCCCCCCGGGGGCCTATGTCTAATCTCACCTATATAAATTCTATCTTCCCAGAAAGAAATTCACAATTTTGTATTTTCTGAACTGCATTTCGGGCAGAAATTACAACACAGTGACCTATGAGCTCCTACGGGACAATTAGTTCTGCTGAACATAACCTTTTCCTCTTGCTCACATCTTCTAACCATTTGTCATAGCACCAAAAATACACAATCAAAATTAACTGAAAATCTGAGAATATAAGCTTTTCTCAGGGATATCTACTACACCATTAAAACAGAAGGTCTACAAAATGTGCTACACCCCACCCAACATCTGACTAAACACAGTCACCAATACACTTGAATCAAGAACTACAGACAAATAGGGCACTTTCACCCCAGAGCTGTAAAGGATTGGGAGCTCTCTTCCAGAAATTTGACTGAAATAAGTGACTTCAAATTAGCATAGCACTTCAATGCCATTTTCATAGCAACTACGTGTAGCTTCTCAAAGTAGCACATAACACCTGTTCATTTGTTACCCCACCTGAGGAGTTGACCAGTAACTAATCAGAATCAGAATCAATTTTATTTCCATAATATAAAAAAAAATCAACAATCACAAAAGACATTTCTAAAAAACACAATTATGGAGGAGGTGGTCAAAAGGCCAAAAAGGCCAGAAGCGACCACCCCCCTTAACATAAAGTTACACATAAAGAATATCAAAATGAAAACACAGTGAACATAATATCATAATCAAAAACTTTCAAAATATAAGACTTATATGCTCCAGAATATCCCAAAATTAGTCATACTTAGAAATAAGTTGTTTTTTGTATTGATTTCTAAAATGTTTAGTTGAATTAGATTAATTCAGTGTTCTATTAAACAAAAACAAGAACTTAAATAAAAAACATGTTACAATACTGTCCAAATGCACTGCGAGAGCAGTTTTTTGAATGCTCAAAATCAGAAAAATCCAAGAGAAAATATAATTAAGTAAACATACATCTCTGGGGGATAAATTTTTAAAAGGTGTATTTTATCATCCTAGCAGGCAAGACAAGGTGACCCTCTCTAGCTTTATAAAGGGTTGAGAGACATTCAATTTTCCTGTAAGGTTTGTGTGATCCTGGAATGACTATAAACGTGCAGCCCTTTTTTTGTGTGGATTCCAAAATGAATTTGATCTTGCGTGTGTGAGTCCCAGCAGAGCATGAAAAGATGTTTATTTCCTGGGAAGCCAGGTGCTAAATTTTTCAAAATAATATGTTTTTGTGTACAAAGAGGAACAATTTTCCTCCAAATTCCAAAATTTCCCTCAAAACACCAAAAAGTTGAGATTTCCCTTTGCTGCTATGCAGTTTATGAGATTTTTCCATTTTAGATCTTTATTTATGTTAACACCAAGGTAAGTATGTGATTGGGTTTCTCGCAAAATAAAAATTGATGAACCAAGTTTTCATTTGTTTACAGTTTCGAGAAAATCTCAAGGATGTGCTTCAACCTAAATTTGATGACTACTATCTTACAAGATTTCTTCGAGGTGAGTTAATTGACAATTATATATTACATGTGATTTATTCCTTACAAATTATGGTCATTGTGATTTGTAAAAATACAGGTGTGTACGATTTCCTATTTAAAGGGACACTGGCACATTGGAAAAATTCTGCACCCTCTAGATTTTCCAAAATTTATATTTTTACATGGTTGTAAAGCTTTTATATACATTAGCCCTCAACTGAAATTATTAAGCCTAAATAAGCGCACTTATGGGTAAACGACATTAATTCAGCAGACGACGCGGAAATGGTGTGTAACACAAGAAAACATACACTAGAGTTGATTCTCATAGTATGCATAGTAGGGTTATAAACCAGAATCCCATTCTAGAAGTTTGGGGAAGAAGGTTTGAAAATGTTTTTCTATAGTTTGAAGGGTGCTGAATCCGAATTTTTGGGTCCAACCTCTGGGAAATGTGGGAAACTTTGTAAAATAAGGGGGTAAAATTAGTACAGGGGTAAATTTGAAATCAAGTCAAACTGTGTTTAAATGTACACCAATGTATTTGTCTCATTATAAGGATTAAAAAAAGGTATAGTTTTGTATAGGTTCC
The DNA here is from genome assembly GCA_023653785.1 of Ophioderma brevispina. Classification (NCBI taxonomy): domain Eukaryota; kingdom Metazoa; phylum Echinodermata; class Ophiuroidea; order Amphilepidida; family Ophiodermatidae; genus Ophioderma; species Ophioderma brevispina. Next base: position 2,204 of record JAMKCH010081332.1, read on the forward strand.
GACCTTTAGTTACACGGCTACAGCCCTAATAAGGTTCAAGGTCATTCTGGGGCAAAAAAAAAATCCAATGCTCAGATTTTGTTGAAACCAGTGTCAAATTATTGCCCTGATCATACTAAAGCAGAAAATTAATTTCAATTCTTTGGGTGATAGCTCTGTATACAATTTGAGGTCAAGTTTTGGTGACCCCCTATAGACCATGTAGACCCTTGTTACATTTTTGCCACTAATTATGAAACCAAATGCCAAACATTGTAAAATAAGGTAAGATGAACAATTTGACACTAGTTTCAACAAAATCGGAGCACTGGTTAACGTTTACCCCCAGGATGACCTTGAACCTTAATAGGGCTCTACCTGCTTACCTAAAGGTCAGAACCCAGACAAACTATATACTTTTTTTAATCCTTATAATGAGACAAATACATTGGTGTACATTTAACACAATTTGACTTGATTTCAAATTTACCCCTGTACTAATTTTTACCCCCTTATTTTAAAAAGTTCCCCACATTTCCCAGAGGTTGGACCCCAAAATTCGGATTCATCACCCTTCAAACTATAGAAAAACATTTTCAAACCTTCTTCCCCAAATTTCTAGAATGGGATTCTGATTTATAACCCTACTAGCACGTTGTTTGACCAGTCTGTGACCTTTGTGGTTTTAATATGAATGAGTATGAGTCTATGATATTCATGTAATAAAAACTCAAAAATTGAAACTCAAAAATTAGAACTCGAAAATCAAAGTTTTAGTAACACACAATGCATGTCCAAGGCAGATAACAGTTCCATAAAATCTTAAAATATAGGTCATCAAGTGACATCTCCTCCTTGGAGCAACAGCACTCCAGTAATATGGTTTCACGCCAGTAAATCAGAGTCCCATTCGTTCCTGTACAAAATGGGCGAGATGAAAATATCATTTTCTCCTCAATGGAACATCTCAGAGCTAACATTCTGCTTAAAAATTGTCATATCTCCTACCCGATCAATCATGAAATTTTGGTAGTTATCCCCAAAATTTTCGAGCTAACCGTGAAGACTAGCATGCACCGTGGACCCTGGAGGTCATAGAACTTTTTCAGTTGGGTGTTCTCCATAGGAATACGGTTAAAATTGGTTTGTCGGATCAAAATAATGTATCAATGTCAACTTTTTTTTTGATATTCCTACAGATTTTATACTTAATATTGATAGCAACCATGATTTGCTACCCAAATCTCACCATTTCTCTCAGTTTTTAGGGTACACTTAGGCGAGGGTCTGCAAAAAAACACCATTATTTGCAGCAGGGACTGGACTTACCTCAGTGTCTCTTGTTATTTACTGGTGTGGATCCCTATAGCTCCTATCAGAAACTTACACCTATGGATGCAAAGTAAATACAATCTGATTGAAATAAATAGAACTGTGCATTGCTAAAAGTGTGCTTTCACTCGGGGGCTTTCACATATGACAAGAAATGTGTAGTTTAGACTAAAAAGTAATTGTACATCATATTGCTGTAATTCAACAGCCATTACCCACATCTACATGTCAGTGTTAAGTGTATATTCCTATGTTTTTTTCTACAGCTAGAAGCTTTGACCTAGCAAAAAGTGAAGAAATGTTAAGAAATGTAAGTATGCAATCCAATTGTACATTAAATTAGGTTTATCTGAGGACTGTAATATGAATCTGTGGAACCTTCTAAGGCTGCAGTTTACATTATGTTAAAGGGTGATGGTCCGATTTAAGTATATAAAGTTTTCATCGTGATAGAATGGCCTTCACCCAAAACCCCATCTGTTTAGTTTCTTGCCGATATTTCAATCCGTTTTGATGTGAGAGCTAGACATGATTTTGTGAACCCCATAGAGTACTGCGTAAAACTAATGTTGGTCGACGAAAATGGAGTGCATTTTCGCTCATAACTTTCAAACCAAACATCCTTTAGCCCTAAGATTTCACAGGCTAAATGAGAAAAATAGTAGCTTTCTTCTGACACCAAAATGTCGACCACTGGGGTTCTGTGGACGAGGCTAAATGATCGGGCCTTGGACCTTTAAAGAGACATGAGGAGATTTCCAGAAAGAAGCGCCCCCAATTTTTCTCGAACCTAGGTTTTTTACATATTTGGAATGCTTACCAATGTATTAGATCACACCTGAAGTGAATAAGCCGAATGCGCCGTTTTTATGTAATAAGATGATGATTTAGTAGTTTCTGTCGTGCACGACAGAAAGTCAAAGCACGGTTTTCTATGAGGAACGATTACGATAGCAGGCAAGTTCAAAACAAGGTTTGCGGTTTTCTTTTGCAACCTGTTTGTTCCAATAAAACCTTCCAAACATTCTCGGGAGGGTTGGTCTACAAACCGATCCAGTGAAATTTTAGAGAATCATATCTAAAAAAATCTCCTCCCTTTCACTTTAAGAAATTGATTTGTGTTACAGACCCATTATTTTACAACCGCATACTAATTCTTAATAGCTTATTTAGATATGACACAGAAACCATATCTGGGTGCGCTTAATGGTAAAAAGTTGTTCAACACCAACTCATGCAGACCTGAGTAAATATGTCAAAACTGTGCACATAGTGTGCACAACTCTGTACGAGTGTACATAACTGCACATACTGCGTGCACATTCTGCACATGCTGCCCCACTCTGCGCATAGCGTGCACAACTCTGGCAATAGATTGCCCCAACTCCTGCGCATAGATTAGCCCAACTCTGCCTTAGATTGGCACAACTTACATCTGCGCATAGTGTGCACCAACTTTGCACCTAGTGGTGCTACAACTCTGCACATAGTGTGGCATAACTCTGGTTGTAAAATAGTGTGCACAGACAGGTTTTCATGTGTTCAGGTTTATTTCCATCGCATTGCACATGTAACAGTAAATAAAATATTGGTAACATAATAAAATAATGAACTATTTCTAAAACAAAAAATGATTTCGAAATAAATAATATACAATAGGCACGTGAGACTGGATGCCACCTTTTTTAAACACGCAGGCGGCGTGTAATTGTGGCACCCCCATGCATAAGTGACACATTAACAACATGAGTATGAACCTTAATTTGATAAGCAGCAATCATACATATAAATTACGAGCCACGGGAAAAATAAGGGTGCTGACCAAATTACAATTAATAGATTGAAAAAAAAAAATACCAGAGAAAAAAAATCTTGAAAGTATAATGAATCAAGTATAATAGTCCGGGCTAAAATTGAGCTCTGTATCACCTGGAAGGAAAGTTTATCTCAGTGGTTTTGTCTAATCAGAATTTTGAGGATAGAATATGTTAGGGTAAAAAGGGGCCGAATCCCTGAACTCATCCTCAATATAGGGGGGTTCTTTCCGGGGTGGTCAAAAAAAATCATATATTATGGTAACATCTGGACAACAAATAAATATCCTGACAGTGTAATGACCTAAGAATTAAGCTTATTCAGGTATTTAAGTATAATATACTTGATTAGTAATATACGAGGGTAATAAGTTGTAGGGGTCACTCAATGACCCCCTTATTAAGAATACAGTGAAAATTGCTTAATATACAAAAATACCACATTAGGGAATAATATTTGTTCAATATCCAGGAGACATTATTTCAGGATAGTAGAAAGGCTGGTGAGGTCTGGTTGAGGTGACAAAAATTCAGTAGGTATGGTGGCAAACCAATAGGGGGGGGTAAAAGGTGCACTTCAATCTGCGACTTATATGTGCCTATACCAGATGGACGAAAATAGCTTTCAGTGTGGAAGGAATATAATCTCATGATGGTAAATATGTTAGGTAAAAAGCCCGTTCTGAATGCACCCCCCCCCCCAAATGGGGGAATTTTTGGGGTGGGGTGTGGGCAAAAAATACTACATGTTACCTATGAAGACAAATTTACTGAACGCGTCTAGTACTCATAAGATTTAGCATATTCGTGGTATTTAAGTATAATGTACTTGATTTAGTAATTAATACAGGGCAAGTAAGTTGTAGGGGGTCCCTCACCCCCCCCCCCCCATATTACGAAATACTCCTGAAATCATGTAATAAAAACTATAACCAAGTTAGGAATTAAGTAATTGTTCAACTCCTGAACAGTAGTTTCAGATGATAGTATCGTTTCATCTGTGGAGGTCTGGGTGAGGGTGGAAGAGGGTAAATACAGTATTTTTGGGTGCCACCCATGGAGGGGGCCCTTAGATTACATTTGTCTTATATGTTCCTACCAGGTGGTACGAAATAGCCTTTCAGGGTGTGGGATTTTCATAGATAAAGTGGTCATAGAAGTTTTTATGTTGATTTGTAGAGAAAAAGAGGGGTAATTGGTTTTGTATTTGAAGCAATTGGGGGGGTTATTAGGTGTCAATTTGATGTCAAATGGGGTTCAAGGAGAGGCTTTCGATATTTAAGGATACGCTAAATGGTCATTTTTATCTAAAGCCTTGACCTTAAATTTGATAAAGCCGCTGTAATCAAATGTTATATTGTAAAAGGGACCACTAACCAACCCCTTTTACCTCTGACCAGACCCTATAATCTGTGCCGAATGTAAATTAAATTAGTTTTATGTATGCACCTACTATTTATAATACTTGTGGGTCATGATTAAAGAAAATTACATAAAAAACAAACAGTAGTGTTAGTTGTGTTTTAAGTATTTTTCCCAATGTATTTTTCACTAGGTGTGTGCATTATCCCCCCGCTTATATTCATCCTGTCATATCATTACTCCTCAAGGCATTTAATACTGGCCACCTCCCCCCAGAACTCTTCCTGTTTTTTAATGGTTTTACAGATGTAAACATCCAATTGTTTCAAAACCTTGTGGAGTGATTTCAGTAAGGGTCCTTTTTCATCATGTCATTTTTTTTCATGCCATTATGTCGCTTTAAATACATAATAAACTAAATTCGTAGGGTATATAGGTTTGTTGTAATCAATGGTATTATACAGTATTGTATTATTTCTTAACGAACTCCCCCCCCCCCCAAACTCACCCCCCCCCCCCACCCCGCAACAGTTTATTCTTATTACATGAAGCAGTGGGGTGTGCAACAACAATCACTAGAAAGTTTTAAATTTTTTTATTTAAATGGTCATGTTTTGCAAACCAAATTTGTATGTAATTTGAGGTGGACCAGCCATTGTATCTATCCTGGTGGTGGTGCTTGGTTGTGGTGGTGTGTGTTGTGGGGGGGGGGGGGGGGGGGGGGGTGTGCTCCCCATATCATTTATGGATATCACTGCCGGCCCTTGAACCCCATTTTGACCCAACTGACACCCAATACACCCATTCACTTCAATCTACAACCATGACAACCCCTTTTTTCATATATCAACATAAGCTTCAATGGCCCCGTCTTCGTACAATCTGGTAGGCACATATAGTCGCTATTTGTCAGCCCCCCCCCCATGGGTTGTAAGCCAAAATACTGCATTTTAATCACCTCACCATACCTCCCGATGAACTAACTATCTCTCAAACTACAATTTTAGAATTTTAAAAAAAGCAAAAAACTAAAAAATTAAAAAAATATTTTTGTATATTTAAGCAATTTTCAGTGTATTTCCTTAATAAGGGTCATTTCGTGACCCCCTACAACTTAATTACCCTCGTATCATTACACAAATCAGTACATTATACTAAATACCCTGATAAGCTTAATGCTTAGCTCACTACCCACGGTAGTATATCTTATTTGTCTTCATCTGTACCATACTATGTATGTTTTCTTATTTTTTGACCCCCCCCCCCGAAATAACCCACCTATTAGGGAATGCGTTCGGAATTCGGGCTTTTCACACTAACATATTCTCTTATTCCTCATAAAATTCTGATCTAGAAAACACACATGAGAATAAACTTTCCTTCCACATGAAGCGGTATTTTTGCGTACCTCTGTATAGGCACATATAAAGTCGCATATTGAAGTGCACCCCCCCCCCTTGGTTGCCACCACCAAAATCTGCATTTGTGCACCTTACAGACCTCCACCAGACCTGCTACTATCCCTGAAACTATACTGTCTGGATTGGAACAAATACTTACTTCCTAATTGGTGGTATTTTATTTGTATATTTTAACAGTCAATTTTCCTGTAATTTCTTATAAGGGGGTCATTTAGTGACGCCCCTACAACTTATTTACCCTCCCCTCGTATCATTACTACAATCAAGTGCTTAATACTTAAATACCTGAGTAAGCTTAATTCTTAGGTCATTACAACCAGAACATACATTACAAATTACACGTTCAGGATATCTTATTTGTCTTCAATGTACCATAATATATGAGGATTTTTCCCTTTCTTTAATTTTTGACCCCCGGAAATAACCCCCCTATATTGATGATGCGTTCAGGATTCGGGCCTTTTTTCTCAACTTAACAGCTTTCTTATTCCTCTAAAATTCTGATCTATAAAACCACATGAGATAAACTCTCCTTCAGGTGATACCTAGCTCATTTTTAGCCCGGACGCATAAGGTAATATACCCCAAATCATAAGACAATTAATCATTGCCCAGAATAAGAATCATTAGCTGTTTTTTTAGAATTGCCTTTAAAAATAACTAAGGATGGAGAATGTTTAAGATGGTCACAACTTGGCAAATAGTGTGCATATCTCTGCACATCTGTGCACAACTCTAAAAATAGTGGGCCACAAACTCTGCACTTCAGGTTACCAGGAATATCAGGACTACACATCATGTTATGCTTGCATGCATGCATCCATATGGTTGATTTGCTAATCATATTATGTTGTCTATTACATCCGTCTTCATGGCTCAAAACAATAACATACCCAATGTTATTTTTTGTATCACATTGTAGCAAGAAAATGGGAGAGGCCAAGATGCAGTGATAGATCCACAAAGATTCAAGTACCAGAGGTGTTTTCTCAAAGTGATCTTAATACCCAATTTGAAACAGATATGAGGACAGAAAGTAGTCATTAATGAATGTAACACATGCATCAATACTGATGCAATAGAAAAGTGACGTGAGTCGTAAACTTCAATTTGGTATTTTGTCTGTTCAAAACATATTAGGTTTTATTACTGCCTGTTTAGGGACAGAAACAAATGGTTGAAATAACCCTTTCAATAACTGACACCGTCATCTCCTTGTACAGGAGTAGTGTACCGTTGTTGATTCATTAGGGTACACCCATGATAGTGTTCACAAAAGAGTGTTTACGCAGTATGATTAAGACCGACACACTGCTCGCACGTTGATGCTGAGTACCTGCAAGGACGAGTGCAAGGCAAAGCACCAAACATTCCATAAACTGTGAGATTTGCTTTAGTTTTCTAAAAATATTAGTATGAGGAAAGATTTTTGGCGAATGCAGAAACATTTTAGTATTATTAGTGAGAGATAATTATTTTACTTATAACCAGTATGTAACTAAGTTTCATAATGATTTGATTGTTGAAAGGGACTTAAAACCTGTTGCTGATGGTTATTTATTCACAAATCAAACAATTTGCATCTGATGCATCCACATATTGTTATCCCCACTCGTGTTAGCCCGACCTTGCAGGATAAAAATATGTGAAATTTTTTTTTTTTTTTTTTTTTAAATTGTTAATTTTGATGAATCACTCTGTAACATGTTTAAATCAATAAATTAATGTGACTATTGAATTGGTAGGCAGGTGTCAGGGAGCAGGAAGTACGGGGCTGGTGGGATACTTGATGGCTATGACAAAGAGACTGTCTGTGGGGAGGTAACCCATTGGCAACTTTGACCCTAAAGGTAAAAAGAGTATGGCAGATTCATTTTGGTGTATACAAACATTCATAAAAAGGTTTCTGGGTTAGGTGGTAAAAATAAAAAAAAACCTACCGTCCATGTAGTGATAAAAAATGTGCATTGTTTTCATTTTTTTTTTTTTTTGCTCACTGTTGTATTCAAAA
>JAMKCH010081335.1:0-10762 GCA_023653785.1 Ophioderma brevispina
ACACCACACACACGCACACTTTACTCCATCCGAATTGAGATTTTGGTATTGAGAAAGTTCCTATTTCTCATTACTCCAGTGAAATTTATGGGTATAGAGGATAATTCAAGAGAAAAAGGCATTCTGCGTACTGTGTGTCATTTTGCGCTCCCACTACGCACTAGCCGTCAGAGCGTAGGAGATCTGTCTTAGGTGCGCGTGATGCATGAACAACAGTGAATGTTTGCGTTTTGTTTGTAGTTTTGCTTCGTTCAGTGTGTCGTGTCGTAAATACCAATTTGCCAATCACATTGCCATATCCGAATCATTCAGTATATGGGGTCATTTCACGAAAATGGGGACTCTAGAAGTGTGATTTGATGGATTTAATTTGTGTAACCTAGAGCTAGTGATCCCATTTGATTACACATATCATAACTGTTTATAAAAAATTAAATGTCTAAATAATTAGACATTGTTTTGTCTGGAAAATTGGACAAAATCATGTTCAGAGGGACCACCATGTAACAGGGACCAACCACACCCTATTAGGGTCATCTTTAAAAAATAGAAACACTTGTGATATTAATTCAAGCTTAATTTTAAGTCCTGCACACAATACAAATATACAGCAAATTCAGTAGAGGCCGAGTGTACCAAATTTATGGGGTAATGGGAAAATGTCACGATGTTGTAACAATGTGTACACCTGGGGACACATGTTGCATTGTGACACCAGCTGGCAATACTTAATACTATAGACATTTGAAGCAAACTTAACTGTTTGGGGGAGAACTTATTTTGACCCAAGTTCAGTATGCAAGTCAAATTAAAGATACCATTTATACATAGCCGATGTAAAATTAAGAGTAGAAGAGGTGTCAACGAGGTTTGTAAACAGGGGCACTGAGGTCCAACTTGTGAAATGGTATAGCGCAGATGTGAGGTGCGTTGTGGGGGGGGGGCGGTCGGTAGGGGGTAAGGTTCACCGATTGCCGACAAACCGCACATGTACAGCATTAAAACGAATAACAGCTAACAACAAACATGTTAGATGGATGTGTCGGGGAGTTGTCTTTGTAAATTGTTTTAATAAATGCGTGCCCCAAATTTGCAACGGATAGGTGACCCTAATTGACGAATTGGAGGTCAATGACCACCACAGCCAGGAGGTAGGTCAATGTTCTGTGGACAAATGCAGTTTTAAATTTGGGGTTTTTATGAAAAAATGTTAGAAACTTTGTTGCCGTTTGCTAAAAGAGCAATATCTCAAAATTCAAAGTGAGACGCTGCCATGACAGTTTCAAATGTAAGTGTGTATGCGAAGTTTCCTATAGGTAAAGGGCCTTTTCTTTCGCTTGGAGAGGAAAGAGGGGAATGCTTTTCGGGATCTTAACTTGTAAGTTAAGAACCAGATTTTTTGTATATGAAATGTGGGGAAAAAATATGTGTCGAGATAGAAAATAGATTCATTATTCCCCCCCAATTATCCCGCATGCCCCGAATTACATCATTTTATATTTTCCTTGTAAGGTGGGGGCCCTTTTATAATTTAAACAGATGCTGTTTGCCTAATTTGAAACAAAAATCGCTGCATTCATACTGCTCGCTCGCTCTCTCACTCTTTCACTCCCTCAATCCAACGCGGTTTATGGCCTCCTGCTGTCCAACAAGAGCCAATTTCGCTTGCGTAGTGTATTGGCATGGATTGCGCTTATTCCTGTGCGTCAATACGCAACGTAAGCTGCGTTTTTTTCATGTAATCGATGGCCTCGAGGCGAAATTGGCAATTTTAGGCCTATTTCGCCGGTTTTAACGAAAAAACTAAGTAGGTGACACCCAGTTTTTTATTGGTGCGCCCAAAAGATCTTATAAAGGTTCTTAAATAAGTAGAAGAAAAGCTCAAAAATGTTCATGTTAGATTTTATGCCTGGAAAAACGGCAACATTTTCGGCTTTCCCATAGAGCTCTGTACAAAAATTTGAAAATAACTTTTTGAAACAGCCTATATAGCTCAAAAACGAAGTCAGTGACCCCCATTTTTTCTTCAGTTTGTCACCTACATCAATTAAAATACCATATATCCAAAAATGATGGAAATCATTCAATTATTTTATTAATTAATTAAATAACAAGCTATACAATGTCATTTTTAATTCCTTCACTTTCGTAAATATACAGTTAACCACATTAACACACACACACACACCACACTGTGGCGATGGGCCATTTTTCCCAATTTTTTGCTTCTATCTCCAAAATGTGGTGCTGATTTAGCTCTTCCTTTGTAATAAGATGTTTTGGTTTTTTGATATGCTCCCAAACAAGTTACCGATACAGGCTCCACAGGGATTGAACCCGGGCCGCATGGTGAAAGGCGATGGATGAGCATTACACTAGCCGCCCTCCCATGAATCATGCAGGCTTGTGATGCTATTTTAAAAGGCATTATTCATCAATTAAGACACTATAGTGATTTGACAAAATATTTGAAATTTGCAGGAATAGCTTCAAAGTGAAGGATAAATGTGTAGATAGATCTCATCGTTACTTTTTCCAGTGTAGATTGACAGAAAAGGATTGAAAACGGCCAAGTGTTCCAAGATACGATTCTCCCATTCAATTAACGTGTTGTAGTGTAAGTGTCCGTTCGGACAATAATGGCTAAAAATCCCTCCGATCCTGTCTATTAGGTTGCTTTGGTCTTATTCATTTGCAGGTATGTTAGGATAACTGTACTTGTTACATACGTGCAAAAATCTTGAATTTGATTGATTTTTTCGATTGCAAATCACTGATAGGTCTAAGTAAATTAACACAATATATCATCTCAATACAAAAAGCTGGAAAAACCTACAGTAGGAAGATCAAGCTGCAAAATTTAGGGGGAGTGCTCATAAATTCAGTGTAACATATCCTGGCAAAATTTAATTTCAGGGACTAAACATTTTGAGAGGGAGGTGTTTTCCCCCTTTCCCTTCCCCAAGCGTGAGATCATCAACCAAACCTCTGCCAACTAAACAAAAAGATAGTATTACAAAGTATATGTATTACATCTTCTATATTTATTTTTATCATTGTTTTTTGCAATTTTTTAGCATTCACTTACAGAAGTACTGCTAATACTTTTACAACCATCAAATGACGGTTATCTTTCACAAGATAGAAAATATAAACTAAGGTCTTCTAGTAACAGTACATCTGCACAATTACATCAAATCTTGCTATCTGGAGACAAAAAAGAGATGATATACTTCAATAGAGTTGTCCTAGTTACTGACTTTCTTCTAACGTTCTCTAACACACCGGTTTCTCAACCCTTTTGTTAAAAACCAAGACCCCATTGTCCATGATAAGCATGGGGCAACCTCCAAACATTTAAAGGTGATTACATAAGTACATGCCACTTGGCCGCTCCAGCGGCAACGACTTGGTGTACCCCGTCTTTCAGGATGAGCTATTATAAGTCATGCAGCGCTATCGCTTGGAACTACGTCATGAGCGGCACCGCTCCAGAGTTTACTTCAAGTCAACTTAATGCGATTTGCGCTTTGGGCAATGCGTCACTTGAGCAGCAGGGAGATCGATTTATTGTCTTGACGCTGCCGCTTGGGTCACTGCTAGCGATTCTAACACTATTGCGTAGTGACGTAAATTCATCATCAGAGTGCAAGCAGTAAGCTGCATGACACTATGCAATGATCTTTAACGTCCAATTCTGATACTTGCTTACCACAATAATCCAAAATATTTTATTTCTCAAAAATTTAATGGTACAATACACCCCTAGGAGCTCAGAACCCAAGGGGTCATCAACTGCTAGGATGGACAAACCTGTGGTAAAAGGGAGTTTTCCTTAAAACAACCCCCTTTACCTAATCTGACACATGTTTGTTCTGACCACACTTATGAATTTGTGAAACCCCTTCATGGAATAAGGCACAGGTTTATTCCTTAAGGTTTTCGAATTCATAAGTGTGTCAGAAAAAAGTGTCGGATGGGTCACCTGTTGTACCACAACCCTGTTACTGTCGTTAACAATTCAAAAAGGTACTCACAATAAATTGAATTGTTATAGCTTCTACAAACACCCCCACACAAAATGCATCATTCGCATGCTATGCATAGAACACCAGGTCAGAGGTCAAAATCGTACCTTCGACAAAGGTTTATTTTTGGTAAAATAACCCTCCTCATACGAAGCGATTCCCTTCACTCAGCCTATAAGCACTCGGAGGTACGACTCCGCTATGCTGTTACAACAACCCAACCAATCACCCCGAATTACCAAGAATCCATGCACGAATGGGGAAAATATCTTTGTTTTGCTGCATTTTTTTGTGGAAAATTTAGTGTTATAATATGTCAACAAATAGTTTTGTTATGTTTTGAAGTTTTGAGTCAGATTGGCCAATGTAAGACAATTTTTGCTGCATGAATTGACTGTCACAAGTTGTTTTATTTTTGCCTTCATTTTACGGAGTGTTTAGTCAATGGCATTATCACACCACTGTACAAAAAAGTAAAAAGAGTGTCAAGTTCCGGATTACCGAGGTGCTCTATTGCCGTCGCAACATTCAAAAGGAATCATCTTATTACATTATACAAATTAAATATTTAATTAAATTAAATGCAACCGATTCTTGATTGTATTGATTATTATTGCCTTTGTAAATGTAATTAAGAATTACAAATCATTAATTCATTACACAAATTTTATCTCAACCAACCACATTTAAATAAATGTATTAATGATCAATTTTGTATGCATTCCTATGTAAAGCACAAGGCAGTTCTAAAGGTGATGTTCCAATCGTCTTTATGACTCCCGAGTACCTGGGAAGTTGTTTCAACTTTTATACCATATGACAGACCCATATTTTTTCTTGTTCTGAAGTTTTTAGCCTTACAATACATTTCTTTCAAAGATATAGAGAGAAATTGCCATTTTTTATAGTTGACCATTAAATATCCGTAGTCTAGAGCATCTGCTTTGTGTGTACATATTACCAAAACCACAAGTTTGCTCCAACAGAAATTTTGGGTGGGTTGTATAGGATTGCCCACACTTATGTAAAAGTAGAAAAACTGGTGTGCTAAATTGGAACATGCACCTTTAAAGTTACATGCTTTATAGTCTAGTGTATGTAACAAGGCGGTTGGTTTTATAACCTCCATGGGAAATAGAATTGTACATGTTATGCCTCGAAAAGGCATCCGCATTGGGTTTAAATTGGGGCTAAAGAGGCTCTTTGGATGAACAAAAGGTTAAAGGCTGACTCAGATATTTCGAAATATTATTTTTTGTGTAATAATGAAAAATAGTCTACCAGAACTAAAGATAGTAACCTAAATGCACATTCCGAAATTTGAGATGAATCGATTTTTTTTCGTTTGAGCAGTAAACATTATGTGTAGTATGACGTCAAATAGATACTGTGTATAATAAAAATTCCGGAGCCGGAATTTTTAACAAAAGTGTGATTTTATATATGAGGAATCGATTAAGCTTAGCAATTTCACACAGTGATTAGTATATGGACAAGCTTTATGTGTATGCAAAAAACACGATTTTTTTTGAAAAAAAATTTGGGGCGCCCTCCTCAGGAAATCTATGAGTCCGGGCCTTTAATATCGTCATAAAATAATGGACTTTTGTGATGTAAACCCCTCAATAAAACTCAGATTTGAAAGGATTAGCAATGATAAACAAATTTGAAATTCAATGATTACATTTCTTTTGGGTGGCTTTATAAGCGAGACGTCTTCTTGCAGTGTATACCTCCACCCGTTATTATTTTACCCGGATAGGGGCTGTAATATTAAAAATATGATACACAATTAATCATAGCGTGATGGTACAAAATAAGCAAGTATTGTTTCTTTGTTCATGAAACCTCAAAACCCTGTCTATATGGTGTCATTGTTGTGTCATATGTGGATCATGGCTACCAAATGCGGCAATATGAGTGTTTGCATTGAGTTGCACGAGTGTACTCCACCTCATCAAGATGGCAAGACTATCATTACTAGCCTCTATAATAAGGAAATATAAAACATACGGCAGCTTATTTTTAAAGGTATATTTATGAGGACCTCACAAATAGTGCCTTATGCTTTATCAAAGATATGCCATCATGATACCTAAACACTGTTAGAGGGTTACTTATTTTGTACCAACCAAACTAAAAAAACTTAGTGCTTTGGTCATTACAGCTGCTTCGGTAATAATTAAAGCTGCCTTCGTGATTATTAACCACATAGGTATTAATATAAGTCTAATACAAAAATTTTCATATTAACATAAAAAACTCGGCCCATTAAACCAATATACTGGGTTTCATTATGAAGTTTTACAATATATCAACAAAATTGCACTGAAAACTTACTGGTGCTTATAAGATCTCCGTCCTTTACAATGGATAAATAAACCACTGAAAAGTACTTCACAGAAAGAAAGTGTGATGCTGATAACAGATAACATCACTGTATGGGCTAGTTCAATTTGAACCTCCTCTCACTCTGTGGATTTTACAAACCCTTCCACTGAGGAGAGAGTGCATTTCAAATTGAAGTATCCAAAGAGACATTCTATTTAGACTCAATACTCCCTATGTAGAATAATTATTAAGCGGCTTCAATAGAGGGGTTTGATTTCAAATAAGTTACCTAAAGGGATAATTCCATTTGTAACAATGGTACCTATATGGAGGAGAACTAATAATCTTCCACGGGAGGTGCTGATTTGAAATAAGCCCAGTAGTTTCTCTAAGCCCGACCAATAGAACATCTCAATTCAGCCTTTTTATGTGTATTATAGTCATACTCATGTATAAAACAAATGGGCAGGAATTTAACAAAACCAACCACCAAGCAAAGAAACAATAGAAACCAGATTTCTGTGAGCTTTAAAAGGGCATTTGTGATCCACAACTTTGTCCCCTGGAAGAACTAAGAAAGTTGAGATTTTGTTAATCATCTGAACTGGTAGCCTTAGTAATCCAATGGGTACCTATTGTACAAGCAAATTCGTAGTATCTGTAAGGAAATTGCAATGTTGTATTTTCGTCCGTTTAATTTGGACAAGGAAATGACAGCAAGTGCCTATGACGTGGGAAACCCCAAGCAATGCTCATAACACAAAAACAACAGGTCAGAATCACCTCAGCTTTTCTAAAGCTTATCTAGTGAACAATAAATAAAACGAGAGTTGCGGGAATCACAACAACTACACCTTTAAGAATTCTTGGTTTGTTTATTATGGTAGTTCATAGGTGGCATGATGTTAGCTCTAGATTGAAATGAAATCATCAACAAACAATATTATTAATAGTTTGATTATTCCATGCTATGATGGCATGATATTGATTCACAAAACATCGTAATATTTTTTTTAATTACATGGTTCATAATACAAGAGACAACAATGCTGGGTGAGTTCACGATTGATGAATATGATGCCAAACTCAATGATTTACAAACGAGCTTGTCAAATTCCCCGCATAAATCGGATTTTGGTTTTCTTTGGTGTGCAACAACAGCACATAATTTAAGTGACATACTGGGGTTAGGGTAAATTGATGGAGTTAGGTTGCGGATTTAAAGTGGCACTATGTGGCTTGGGCTCTTGACAACCCCTTCCCTTTTCCAGGATTACTTGCATTACTTGTACTTGCTTGTTGTTTTTGCTCTTGTTTTTTCTATTGCAGTATTCAAAAAATATCATATTACTATGGGGAGTTTTCAAGGTTAGAATCAAGGGGAGTTTTTTAGAGGGTCCGGATTAGGGTACAAATTGAAGGCCGTTTGGTACCAGTAATAAGTAACAGTACGGTTTACTTTTTCTTAATGAGACTTAACCAAAATACCCTTTAATATCTTGAGGTTGGGTATCCTTAAATAGCATATAAGACAAGACAAACCTTTAAATCTTATTATCAATTAGGGAGAGGTTTGCTAATGGTTTATACGATCCAAGGAACAGGTTCATTATGGCACCCGATCTACACTTAATATACAAAATCTGCGGGCAAGTTGCAGTTAAGTGCTATGGGAGTATTTCCCTATGCACCACTCGACCTTTCAGCTATAAACATGTACAAGCATTCTAGAATGCATGCCACTGGCAGAGTCTCTTACACATGGCAACGTATCGTGCTGGAAAATAGTCAAAGTTCAAACTCACTTACAGATATTTAATTCTAAATTTGTTTTATAGTGCGATCCTATACGGCAGACTTTATCACCATAAACCATATTAATTCTCGGGAGGTATGCATGGACTTTGCTCTAAAAACTGGCCAGGAAACTTAACAACCTATAATTAAACCATTTGCACCACAAGGACCAGCTAAATACAATCCCCATGGTTGAGAAGAGAAGTAGCAGCAATGAAAGGTGCAACGAGAGATTTTGAGGCACCCACCCAAATATGTGTCATAATAGTTATTTCATTATAGATTGGACACTCAATTGATTTCTTACCGTGATGTGGCTACAGAAATGCCTTAAAAGAGAGAAGAAAAAAAGGTGATTGATTTGCTTATATTTCAATGTTAAAACATAGGCTGAATTTGGTATTTGTTCCTATGCGAAATTAGAAATTTTGAAATGTTGTACAATAGAAACATTTCTCAGCTTAATCATTTCAGATGGGGTTTTTTTATTGAAAGATTTACATCAGGGCAAAATTAGCACTTCAATTTTTTTTAGGGAACAGGAATATGTGAAATCTCTGTTTGCACCTGTAACTTGTCCAGGGCATCCACCTGTTAGTACATTGGTCTGAAATGGGGGGGGGGATCGATAATTTCAAGGACTGAGTTCAATGGAATAGCCTCGAGCTAACACGGTTCACTGGATCCCCAGCATAAATAAATAACATTTTGAAAATGAAACCTAACGGAAAAACAATGGCAATACTGCAAAGAAGTGTCAAATATTATGAATAGAATCGAATCTTAAATATTTCTTAACCAATGGAGTAAGTGCTAACTGTTGTGACGGTGACTTTCTGGTATTCTCCACAACTCTAGAGAGTAGACAGCATGCCAACAGGCCATGCTCGGAGGCGTTTGATGAAGCAATCCCCACAATCCATTGCAATGGCCTATTTACTGCCAGTACTAAAACTCAGGTCATACTTAAGGATAAAGTGTACAAGAAGCTAGACGACCATTTAATTTCATGATCATGCATAAAAATTCCCTAAGTACTAAAACTTTGGGCAAAAATAAGTGTAAAAGTCGGGTAATTATGTGTTAATAGAATTCGGTGGGCTCACATGACCTTATTGAAGTGAAAATTCCCAAAACTGAGTGCATTATGGGATGAATTCCAATTACACCCTTGGGCAATGATTGTACTGAAGAATCCATTTCATTGCTATGCGTCGATGGCTCAAACAATGCATAATATGACAGTGTGTTAATTTTCATCAAGTGTATCTTGGTCCAACAGCACTCAAATATTGATTCCATGTTGAAGATATATACATTATTAAAAATTGACAAAAACCACATGGAAACAGCCAGTGCACCCCAAGCCAGCAAAAGGCCGAAAATACACACCTTCCAAATAAAAAAGTTGACAGGCAGGATGACTATCTACTGTTTATTGGGAAATTTCGCAGGGTTTAATTTTCACGATTTTTGGCGTTAATGCAGCTAACCCGCGACTTTTAAATCCCATGTGGAAAATCTTATTGTACATGACTTTCTTTAAGATGTTTGAATTGAATACGGATATAAAACCCACTGAAATTCAAAAATTGGTTTAAAACACAAAAAAAAATTAACCCCACAAAAAATATCCCGCCAATTACCGTACCATGCTAATTCCATATGATCGGAAGGATTGATTTACCTTGCTTGCCTTGCTACATTGTGGAACACATTAAGAAAAATTCCATCCATAAATACAGGATTCTGTGACAGTTTGAAACTTCTGAAAATTTCATGAATGAAAAATATTAAATCTAGCAATTTAATGTATTTTTGAAATGACAAACTTGCATGACGGTTCAAGGAATGAACACATACAGGTCCTATTTATGATTGTAATCCAAGTCCCTCTATCACTCACCATTACATACTTGGCCTATGACGATTTCAGCAATGAAGCACTCAGGCTGGTTCATGACGGCTGTGTCTCTATTACTAAATCCAATTGCTCTATGTATTGGTATGGTCATCCGAAAATAAAATAGAACGTAAACTTTTACAAATAAGATAAATCTGAAAATATTTGCTATGAATCCAGTAGAGGAAACCTATTTGAAAAAACCCTAACTGACAAAAAACAATTTCAAAAACACTATGGTTTTGGTTTCCAAATGGGGAAAAAAAAACAATTTAATTTTTAAAATATTAAACCCGGTACAAAACTTACACAGGACTTGACCAACTATGTAGGTCTTTGAGTAAGGACTAAAAATACACTAAAATTCCACTTCATTTTAACTTTGCTAATACTAATATGGAAAAATGTTTTTAAACAGTGGAATTAGTCTTCACCACAATGCTGGGATGCCTAATTCTTAAGAGGAGAAAACATGCTACAATACTCTTTAAAAAAACTACTATTTTAGACCATTTTCAGAGCAATTAAATTAAAGAAGCAACAGGAGATTTTGAGGTTATCCAAATATTTTGTCATAATGGTTAATTCACAGAGGATTAGACACTCATATCGATCTTACCGGTATTGCTACAGCATGTTTTTAAATGTTATTATCTAACATAGGCTGAATTTAATTTTGTATGCTTCCTATAGAAATTAGAAA
>JAMKCH010081339.1:0-102268 GCA_023653785.1 Ophioderma brevispina
TGTCTTTAATAGGGTATTTGTTATTACTCGTCATAAACTTGAGCAATATTGGTCTTCGCCGATAACTTCAACATTTAAAGATCGAAAGGGCGGGATCACAGATGGGCTCTTCCATACCCCCCCCCCCTATAGGCACGGAATCCAGACTTTTTTGTCACTTTTGACAGCTGGAATTCCAGATTTAATGTCTTAACAGTGGTTGGAATTCCAGCCATTTTATATAGGTATAGAGGGTGACGAATCATTGGTTTTACGATGTTCAAGGAAATTCCGGAAAAAATCAATATTTTTCAACACCTTCTATACCCCTAACTAATCCTCTGTGAAGCCATGTTTTTTACATTGGTAGTCTAGGAATTCCTGGAAGGTCTACAACTAGACTGCTGTATTTGTGCACTTAAGATCCTGAGCTTTTTTTGATGTTCTTTCTAAAGAGAAGCATAGCTATCCATCGCTTTCCATTATATATAGACTATTTAATCACGAAAGATCCGGACGTTGACTAGTTTAAAGAAGGCTCTGCGGGATTGTACTCTGCCCTATCTCCATACATTGTAAGATCAGAGTTTACATTCACAGATGCAATTTAACAAAGTAAGCAATGTAATTAAGGCTGAATCATTCGCCAATTGTCCCATAGAAACAGTTCAGTATTCTTACAATGCTGGCATCTGGGTGTTCCGTGTCTTTTTACCACAGCATTTTAGATGGGTAAGGCGTAGGCAACAAATCAATCGTAAGCACGAACTCAATTTGCAAGGAAAGCACCCCATTGGTAAACATCCATAAGAGAGCGCCATTTGGTGTCAAACTGCTTGCATCATGAGACCAACACCCTCCCCTGCTGAACAAGCGAAGGTATAGTTTTTCCAATAGTCACTACGATCCTGATTTCTAAGATTTTGAATACATTTTTAAACCTTAGGCCACAGTTAGATATGATGGTCGATCTCTTGGCCGCCTGCTTAAAATGCTATCAATGGGGCTGTATACCGTGGCGACCATTTCTTATACCATTTTGACTCATTGACGATGAATTTAGTTTTGAGGACATGTTTAACAAGCTCATCGCGGAACTCCTCCCCGTAGCCAGAGTGGTGGTTTCAATTTAGATGTCATAAATACCAGTCAGTTTGGATCAAGTTATTAATACGAATAAAAAAATTCGTCCCTTGTCAATGGGCGCCGCCATTAGACGTTATAGCTACAAGCTAGCTACCAGACTATACATACTAATGAATATAACATCTTTTTTTAGAATTATGAACTTTTCCCTGACAATTTATTTGCCCGATGTAATTTCTGAAATATGCTGTATGTAATGAGAACGTAATATAGAAAAAGTAACCTAGGAAATAAAAATCAAGTGACGGAGTCATGTTTGTGATGTTTGTACTTAAAAAGTATGGGAGATCTTTTGGAGATTTAAATGCTGTGAGTTGTCACTTCAAAAGCAACGCTTTGAAGATTAATTTTAGCAAACCTTGATTAGCGTGTTGGGGTAGTGATAGTGGAAATGTTTGTACTTGAATGGGGAGTAATTTTGAGAGTTTAAAATATGGTGAGTTGTTACCTTCAGACTTACGTTAAAAAGTGTGACGTGTGTGTTAGCCTGGTGTTATGTTTACATTTTGAAGTAGGCAGTTTGTTCCGAGAGTTTACATATGGCGATTTACCACAGAGTATCATAATTTTTTGTTTTGCTTCTTCCCAACATTACTTTTCAATATCTGAAATAAGTATGGTTACATACAAAATCCTTTCTGTACTGTGAAGGGGACAACTCACCAATACCATATATGTATCCCTCTAAACTACCCTCCCTATACTTGACAAGTAAACCTCCTTTTTATTTCTCGTATTAACACACAACCAGATGGTTAACAAACACAACTCTTGAATACTCTGAATTACCTCACCACATTTAAACTTCTACAAAAGGCTTCGATTTTGTAGGGTTTCAAACCATCCCCAATACATCAACAATACGCCATATCCCAAACTTTTGCCATATCTAACTCTGCATAATGAGTAACTCACCATATGTGACCTCTCTTAATGACTACGCCCACTTTAAAGTACAAACATTCCCATTCCGCAATGATAATTACAACGATCAAACTGTTGCCAAACAATACTCTTTAACTCTTCCCATCTCCCTGGATGTGATATCTCACATATCTTAAAGCTCCAAATTTCCTGTCTGCCTGCAATGATTGCAGCCACCAGTGTCGAAAATGACGATAAATTTATTCGTATTTTTTTATTCCGTCTTATCAACTAATACGTTTCATATTGAGACCAGACGGACTAAAGAAATATCAGGGGTTGGACCGCTGGGTTTCATATGGAGGCCATGAACTTAATATCCTTGGCCGAATGGAACGTGTCCAAAGACATGCTGATTCAGTTGCCATGTGTCCAAGCAGGTATCGTATATATAATGAATCTGGAATTCATAGATTTTTAAGGTGTACTCATTACGAACCAAGGACTTATTGATATTCTCGATCATGCTACAGAGCTTTGATTTGTTAGTTCCAAATGCACAGCTGTGTTTATTCTGAAAGGTAATTGAAAAACCTAACAACTTTTTCTGGGGCATCTTTAACAGATTTCAGGCTGTTTGCGACATGAGGAGTCATTTTCCTTAGGTTTTCCACTAAAAATAGAAAGCGATTTTCTCTTAACAGATTTTCAGGTCAAATCATAGTTGAATGTAACATTAGTGATTTCATTAGGATACTTTGATGGGATGTTTTGTGAGTTTGTAATAAGATAAATGTTCTCTGCAAATTGAAGTGGAATAAACGTTGTTCGGTTGGATCATGGCCATATTGAGTTTCCATGGTTTGGATATACTGGGGGATGGGTTGAATACTACTAAAAAAATATTGGGGACACAGGGTCACCCTGAAAAACTCCCCTTTTGAACTTGAACGGTTTCAGAAGACCACACCGACCTTTAACAGTACGTTAAGTCTAGCATAAGATTTTCGATATATTGGACAATTTGATCAGGAATTCCATTTCTTTTGAGTATGGACAATTAATAGGAGTGCTCAACGGAGCCAAAAAGCATGGCTAATCAAAAATAAGTAATATGAGCTGTTCGTTTTAGCTTTTGCAAGTGCAATAAGCTCAATATATAAATGGTATGTCACACACAAACCATTAATACTACGGAGAAGGAAGAAGAAAAGAGAAAAGTTTGAGTCGTAGATGGTCGAATAGTCCATTTTCGTAGGATTAGTCTGAAATCAGCTCAGTAATTATTTGGTGGTAATTTTAGCAACGCAGGATGTCAGTGCTATCAGTTCGGAACTTTTCCGGGCTTTAGATGGTTCGCCGCTCTTATTAAATTAAAGAAAACCGAAACTTGGACGAACAGCTTTCCGGGGGATCGCCAGGTTCATAATTTTTACTAAAAAGAGTGCTTAAAAATTAGGATGTGTACTGGTTTTTTTTTTTAATTAAAACGTTAATAAGCCATCTGGCACAGGGGTGGGCTGATGCGAGTTTTTCTTGTCACAATAGCACGAATATCCATGGACGCACTGGTCCGACACTGAAACCTGTTATTCTGGCCGATATTGTTCCAGGAAGATGGTTGGAAGGAGGAAACCAGTTCCCAACTGCGTTAAATTAAGTTAGTTGCAGTTATAGATAGATAGAATAGTAGCATAATTTTGTGGCATAATAAATGCAGCTGTTCTTTGGTGAAGAAGTGCCATGCAGTGGCTTTTGATCAAGTGAGCCTCTGAAGTCACAGTTTACCATTTTTTTTCTGAGAAGTATCTTTCATTGAGTGCCTTTTCCAATAATTTGGGTTTGTTTTTGATTTTTTTGTACTTAGGAGTTGTTCCCTCTTTTGATAAAATCAGCTTTGGCACTGATAAAGTCAGAAACTTTCTGAGAGAACTGCTGTTTATATTAAACTGTTCATCACAATAAGAAGAGACGATATAAAGTCAGAAATATTCCTAGAGAACTGTATATTATAAAAATAAGAGACGCGAGCAGGGAAGCCCACAATAAAATTACAATACCTTCGAATTATTTCTATGTGGATAGTGTGGTACATATTTATGAAGACAAATTTGGAGTGGGCAAGAACAGGTACGAAGTAATCGGACTGAGGTTATAATAAGACAGAGGTTATATCCATTTTCAAAAAATTAGCTGAAGTCTTGACCAATGAGACTAGGGTGGTTGATTATGTAAGTAGTAAAAATACTGCAAGTAAACTGGTAAGATGCAGTCTGGAACATGGACCTCAGATATGACCGTTGACCTTTGGTCTATAACCTTTGATATATCATCCACATATGAAAGGAACCCCAATTTCACCGTAAATTCCCAAGTCTGGTTTAAAAATGGGACTTAAACTTTTGAAAGGAGATGCAAAAAAAAAAAAACAAACCAAACTGGAACCTGACCTCAGAGACCTTTGATCACGGGTAATGACCTTTTGACTCATCCAATTGAAGGAAAACCTTACCCTTAAGTATGGTTTAAAGCGGGAATTAAACTTTTTCAAAGGAGACGCGAAAAAACGAAAACCTAAACCAAACTGGAACACCACAAACAGATACACACACACATACATACGGACATGCGGCGCAACTAACATATCCACATCTGCTTTCAGCAGGGGATAAAAAAATGGTGACCGGATGGATATCAATTTGGCTACAGATAATATAAGAGATATATTAGGAGTGCTATGATAAGATTGCCTGCATGCAACTTACAGATAACAAGGAGACCGTGCTGTGGAGTTGTGCCTATTAAAAGAATACCTATTCTGGTTGGCAGTTATAGACAACGAATATTTTCGAATAATAAGGAACAAACTTATTCATCACAACTGCTAGGTATTATCCCAATATCGAGTTAATCTTTTGGAGAAGTTTTTTTACGATGCTTTTGAGCAGAAACCCATCTAAAATTGTTCAGACAAGTGATAGTAATGAAATAGATTTCGATTCAAGTAGAATGGGAGAATGGAGTACAACATAAGCTAGAGAATCACTCACAACATATGATTTGTTCTTAGGTGAAAAAATAAATTCATAGATAATCCAGGGCGTGCAATGGTTTTTGGGTCCTATAATAAGTATAATAGGGCTGTTTTGATATTCGAGTGTATCGGGCGAAGGCTACAGAGCGCATAGCTCTGTAGCCAGGGCGCGTATGTTCAAGGGTATTAGTTTGCATCAGAGATTACTTTTTGCAGGGGAAGTTTTCTGGCGTTTTGAGTTATGCCCAGGTAATTTAACAGATTGCTGATTGATGTGAACGGTTTAATAGCATGGACGATGTGAAAACCAGTGCACCGGACTGGCCTGGGGCCTATCTGTTGAGTAATTGAAGCACAACTTACAAAGGTCACTGATTATTACAATGCGTAGGCCTATTATTGCCTGGCCTTGTAGCATTAATTTACAATTTGAGTTGTTACGGACTATGTGTATGACTTTCTTTAATGATGAAGCCTGTGGTATTGTCATTAGTATTAGCCAATTTAGAATTTTGTGCACGACAGACGTGCATATAGCCTTTGCCTATTAGACTCAGTTTTCAGTCCCAGATTTTTTCTACAACCCTATGGAATTGAGATCACTGCCTATCTTCTACACGTAGACAGGTCGCAAACAATATTTTCTAAATATATGGTTTACAAGCCCAATTTTTGAATTGTCATAGATCATTTGTATTAATAAAAAAGCACTCAGTCAAAGAGGAGGAAGAAAGAAATGCAAGGGGTTTCATGGCAAAAAGCAATGCTTGTCATGAAGTCCGAGATGGCGCAAAAATGAAGTGCAAAATTTGCACCCTCAAAAAAAATCATTGAATCTTCAAGATCGTAAATTTACGGTAAACTACACTGTGACAGAAAGGAGGTAAGTTTAATACTTACCGATCCACATCAACCAAGAAAAACTTACAGATATTTTTGAGGTTTGGGTGGAACTCGTCTACCCTTTGCCTATAGGCCCCTAAGATTTATGAGTTATTTTGACATGACATATTTTGAAAAATAAAGAAGCTAAAAAAATTCCCTCAACCTATATAGCATCTTAAACGTATTACATTCAATACAAAACCAAAATTAAAAGCACAGCTGAAATTCATCACATGAAAATGTGGATGTAAACAATGTTGAGGGTGTCAAATTCGGAACACAATGTTATTGCATGCAAGGACGTTTTGGCAAAAAGAGTAAGATTCCAATAGTTTTGGCCTCCAAATCACACATTTTGCTCCAAATGGTAAACAAATCACCTACCCTGAGATACCCAAGACTCTTCGGAAGAAACCCGATTACAAAATCAGTTAAACAGTGGCTATATTGGATCAGGAAATGACGATCGAGTAAGAAGCCTGCGGTGCCATGCCAGTCTTTTGCGTTGCGATGACCAGTCACATGGTGATGGTGTCACCGAGGCAGTAATAATGCTTATCATTGATGTTAAATGTTTCAAATTCATGCGGACATGGACACTTGCTACATTACTGTTTCATGGCTATTCAGCTAAGGAGCATTATTTGCATTGATTTGAATTTGAACATGTTGTTGAAAACAATTTAAGAGTAGCTTACCCCGATGCTGGTAAGAACGTCATTGGAATAAGTAACACCCACTATGACTTGAACTGCATTGAAAAATTAATTTATTAATCTTTCCTGGAGATGGCAGCGCACGATAGTGTTGAGAAAAAAAAAACATATGCGCTTGGCCCGGATTCGAACCGGCGACCTTGTATACATGCAGCGACGCTCTAAACGACTGAGCTATCAAGCGGGTTGTAGAAGGAGAGCGATAGATCATCTATGGTGTTAGGTTCGAAAGGTGTCCTTCGTTTCATAGCGGTAGCATCAGAACGTATATTTAACAGATACATTATATTTGTTTTGAAATTTAAACGACTTAGTTTAAAAAAAAGTTTTGAAAATAGTCTTCACGCCTTCAAAGCATTGAAACTAGTCTTTACGACATATATAGAACAAAATGCATAGTCTCACATCTTGATGGATTACGCTGTGACAACGGAAGATACAGAATGCTTGCTCCTTTGCCTATTTTATTTATAAACGGTAACGAGAGGAATAGGTTGGTGTGTCACGTGTCAGGATACCAGGTCACGTGTCAGTTATCAGGTATCAGTTGCTCTTCGGGGGCGACCAGCTATATATAAATCCGACCTGTTAAAATCAAGGGGTTGTACATTTGACCCTATGCCCAACAGTGCTATTATGTTTTCCAAAAGACACCGTGTTTTATGTCTAAACAGTACAAAATGTACCTTTTCCCTACTGATTCAAAAACGACGTACGAACGATGACGATAACGGGTGTTTTTTTCCAAGTAGGTAATACGTGACCGTCATTTTTACCTGCATGGGGTTCCCCCCGAACGCCAAAATAATTAAACTAAATCAATGCCGTGACGTCATTCAAATCTTATTTTTTCCAAAAATGGTGTTTTCCCAGAATAAATTTCCTTTTTAAGATTCAACATCTGTATTTGTCTTTAATAATTAATGCAATTGTCCCAGCATGCATTGAAAAAGATGGGGCCATAAGTATACAAACTTGAAAACATAGTCAGCGGCTCTAAATACCCTTACCGTGGCTTGTATGAGCAGACGATCCCCGTTGTAGTTTTAGCAGGCTACACAACTTGCGCGCGGCGGCGGGTGTTATGCGTTCAAGACAGGAAATTCAGTATTTAGTGACCTATTGAAGATAGATCAAAGATCAAATATTTCTTCGACTGATGAATTAATAGAGGTCTTTCACCACTCACTCAGCATAAACCTATAACAAAAGGTGTGAGTTCCCGTATAGTATTCGCCATTCAGATCAATTAATACCCGACCTCAAAAAGTACTTGGGCCGATTCAAAATGTGCCCATACTTTTATGCATATCATATCCAACATGCATGTCGGTCTTTAGATTTAGAAGTCTCCAGAAAGAAATTTTGGAATGGACTTTGCCATTCCCGACCGACAAGATGGGCGCTAATCCGAAAAGTGGGAAGACCTCTATAAAAAATAACTAGGATCTTGCTATGGAGGAAATAAAATTTGAAAACGCAAACAAGAAGAGATGAGACGGACTAAGACCGGGTATATGTTTCAAATTTTGATATCATCTTTAATCATGTGAAACTTGTTAAATCAGGTGGAACGATTGCAAATCTTGATATGAGTCATAATATAACTTATAAATATTGGAACCACCTACTGTATCATGACAGATGTGCGAGTATAAAATACATGATGCTTGGCATCAACACGAACATGATATTATTCCATATGTTCTGGAAGATATATAGTTTTTTTTTTTCCACCGTTGTCTTTCTTGTTTTCATCATATGTTCAAGAAAGTACATATTTTCATAATATAAAGCTAAAAGAAGGATAAGAATTGATTGCGTAAGCAAAATTTGCCGTTTCTGGAGGGTAACGTTCTTTCTGAGACACCCTGTACCGAAGCTATCATTTCTGGCAATCCTAATTTGTATTATTTGAATGATGTTAAACGCAGTTTGTCCAGGAGGAATTATTGGTTATACCGACCGACACTCAATTACCACCGAGTGGAGTTTTGAAATGATTATTTTGAGAACAAACATGCCGTTACTTTTCTTAATTTTGTTTTGTTTTTGTGTATCTCTCATCACCTAGTTTGTAATAAATGAGTATTGTATATTTTGTCAAATCCAATTCCGCTGCTTTACACCTAATGCAAAATCAGAATTTTCAAATTTTTTAGGGACACCTGTTATTCAAATCTCTCGTTGCACCTTTAAAGATACGCTGATCTTCGCTGGAATAACTTAATGGAAAATCACTGTTTTTATCAATAGGGAATAAGGCAAATTTTAAAGCCCAGTGGAGACACCGATTATCTTTATTGTTTACATTGATAATAGCTTTTTGTTTTATTTTTTAAATATTTTGGGTAATTCGATGAATGAACTCCCTCGTAAAGGTTCGTATCTATCCGCCATACTTCAACGATGGTCTCAATTTAATAATGGTGGCTGGGTTTAAGCGGGCGTCTTACGGTGAAATTATTACATTTTGAGTACTAGTATTTTCCTCTTCCTATAATTTTCTTATATTGTTGGCAATTACAGGGTTATAACTGCTGTTACACATATACAAAACAAAATATGTCCTTGGTGGTATCTTTATAGCCACCCGACTTATTCATCTTACACTGTTGATAATTCCAATTTTGTAACGGTTGTTACACATAAAAAAACAAACTAAAACAATTATGCCTTATATACCCACACGACTTAAAAAAAAAAAAAAAAAAAAAATTCGCTGGAATAACTTAATGGAAAATCACTGTTTTTATCAATAGGGAATAAGGCAAATTTTAAAGCCCAGTGGAGACACCGATTATCTTTATTGTTTACATTGATAATAGCTTTTTGTTTTATTTTTTAAATATTTTGGGTAATTCGATGAATGAACTCCCTCGTAAAGGTTCGTATCTATCCGCCATACTTCAACGATGGTCTCAATTTAATAATGGTGGCTGGGTTTAAGCGGGCGTCTTACGGTGAAATTATTACATTTTGAGTACTAGTATTTTCCTCTTCCTATAATTTTCTTATATTGTTGGCAATTACAGGGTTATAACTGCTGTTACACATATACAAAACAAAATATGTCCTTGGTGGTATCTTTATAGCCACCCGACTTATTCATCTTACACTGTTGATAATTCCAATTTTGTTTTACGGTTTCTACACATAAAAAACAAACTCTAAAACAATTAGCCTTTAGATATACCCACACGACTTAATTGATTTGAATGGGATACATAAAATTGAAATATAATAACAATAATAATCAATGTACCCGACCGTGTGTTACACATGACGGATTCCAGGAGAATAAGCAAAAGACCTAAGTTAAATTTCAATTGCGTTTATATTTTGAATCTAATCTTATATAAATGTGTTGTGCATGCTGAGTTTCAATTCCCTTCCTTTTGTGTTTCATATAATAAATTCAGGAAAGGCAATTCTGCGGCCAAATATATCTTGGATTATTAGCGGAAAATAATAAAAAAAATGTATTTTTCATGAAAGTCTTTGCAATTTCCCAATACGACACCTCTGAGTAGAACATTATGTTACCATATAGACCTATTCTATGCTCATCATAATCAAACCATAAAAATATACATCGTCTCGTATAAAATGGCAAACTTAAAATAATGGATTCATAGTCATAGTGTCATGCCGCTCGCCTTTTGCCGCTCTGATGATAATAATATTGCTTTACTTCAAAGTAGCCACACTCGATAGCAAGTATTATACCAAATCACTTACGGCATTCTGGTATCTCCAATCCAACCAAGCTGAAATTCTTAGAGCCTGTGTAGAGGTAGAGTATCCTGTTATATGATTGAGGCCTGCGACCATGAAGAAAGAGCTACAGGATAGAATGGATGGACTACACCAAGCTTCTTATGCGAGCACAAAAACATAATATGGAGATATACCTCCAATGTCATCTTCTGTTGCCCAACGTCGTGCACGATTGCCGGTCACTGTCATTCGTTGCGATTTGACCAGTGGTCTCAGACGTCACATGTTGGAAGTTACCATGCCCAAAACAGGGGTCGTCGACCCTTTAACTACATGATGTGATTGATTGAGACATCCAGCAGGATCCATCTTACACCCCCAACCTAATGACGAACAGGTAACTTGGCGATACATGGTGAACAGCATCCGGCTTGCGGCGTAGATTGCGGTAGATAGATAGATTACACAATAGAAGAGGAAAAACCTGTTTTTTCGCCAAGCAGTGGCGTAAAACAGCGGGGGGGGGGGGGCGCAAAGCCAACAAACAGAAACCCTGCCCCCTTCAGCCCCCCCCACAATGAACTGACTTTTTGTACAGTGTCTATGGAGAAGGCCCCCAAATTTTTGCCCCCCCTCAAAAAAAGCATTGGCACCCACCCCTTCAGGCCCCCAACATTTGCAAGGTCTGTACGCCACTGTCGCCAAGAAACCCCTTTTTTGAATTTGATTTTTTAAACCATGGTGATTTGGTGAAGAAGGAAAAACCAAGTTGCTCGCGCGAGAAATTCAAGATTTTAAACATCTTTCCTTCTAAAATCGATAAACCTAGTTTTTTTTGTTCAATCGACAACCCAGGTTATCAAATTCGATAATAACAAGTTCTTGAAAAAAAAACTGGATGCTTTAACCTTTGAATAAATACCAATATATTTAGAATTATGTAATAATCAAAGTTCTATCCCGAAATTACTTTTGCCTGATTTAATATGAAACGCAAAAGGAAGGGAATTGAAATTTCAGCAGCATTGATATTGATGTTTGAACCTTTGATGATTTTTAGAATAAACAAAAGTGTGTTTTCCAAATTTGTTTGCAGATCGTATCGTGAGGGCCGCAGGATATCTTTGCGACGTAGACTTATCCAATCCTTATCAATTCGCCACCAACTTATCCTGATCTGTATATCAACCAGCCGATGCGTCTGGCAAATTCGGTCTATGGAACGATAGGTCATCAATATCATTCGACATTGATACGAAATTACTTCTATGATACGTTCGAATGGAGCAGGAAGAAATGTGGTATAAAAGAAGCAACGCTTGCCGTAAATGACGTGGAATTCAGCGCCAAGAAGGATAATTTTTCCCAGCGTCGACTATGTTTGGGTCAACTTCATATCGGACAGGGGCTATGTGAAACGTGGATTCTCACTCGAATTACTGTGGACAAATTTAAGTGGTAAATTGACATATGGTCATGATCATGGTGGCATTGCCTGTTCAATTTGTGTTTTAGGATTGATGTATTCTTCTTAGCGACTGAAATCAACTATTGACCAACTATTAACTGAAAAGTAAATGAAACAGAAACAAAACAAACAGCAAACAAACGCAATTGAAACGTTACTTTTATTTTCTTTTAGTTGAAAAAGGTTAGCCAAATCTGGTTTTGTCGGACATTTTTCCTGACGACAAAATAATAAAAGAAAAAGCCATTCCCCTAAAAAGTGCACTAAAATACACATTTTAAAACGTTGACCGGCGCAAAAAGTTAAATCTTGATCTAGTTACATAACATATGTATTCCGTTGTAAAATACGGGCATCGGGCCCGATCGGTGGTAAACGGGTCAGGGGGGGGATTCAACTTCGTGGGCTATGATTCTGAGGTATGACCTCTTTAGAGGGCTAAACGCGGGGGTCCACTGACAGACACTGAGTGCCAACCATAAATAGTGCTCCCGATTTAAATTCGAAGATGTTTAAAAAAACATACTCTAAATCAACTGAAGTTTTGAATGACGCCTTTTGGGTCATTCAAGTTTTCATTGATAAGCTATCCTAATTCTATTCGATGTGCTTTGAAATAGGAATGCGTAAAAGAGCAATAACGACTTTGAAAAAACAAAATGATTTGCTTTATTTACTATTAATTTTCAGTTTCCTGTCATCCTGCACACTTCCAATTCATCTGTCAGTCTGTCTCGAAGAAACTTAGTTTGTAATGGATACCCTAACTGCATGGATGAGTCAGATGAACACATGTGGTACTTACGTGGTAATAAATATAATGGTCGCTTTGTATAGAGAAACTGTTGAGATTTGAGCTTAAAGACAATATTTGCGAAGGCTAGGTATTATTTAACTCGGGCATGGTAAGTCACCTATTTTTTTACCCCACAATTAATTATTACATCGACAAAGGGCAATCCAGTTTATTCAGAATTTGTAGAGCGACAATAGCATTCATTCTTGTTAACGGCTCTTTTAGGCCCGTTCATTGTTCTGTTCTTCTGAGCTATCGGGCAAGGGGCAGTTCATCTGTTCATCTGTAGCCAGCGTAAAACTCTTCATCAGAAGCGATCACACGGCTCCTTTTCAGAGCCATTAGCATTCAAGGGGCGGTCTACATAGTTTTGTTGTTCCTAACAATTCGTTCGTCCAGCTGATCCGTAAATCATTTATCACTGGCATGCAAGTCATAAGCCAACATACTGGCCGTCTTGAATCT
Organism: Ophioderma brevispina; assembly: GCA_023653785.1. Classification (NCBI taxonomy): domain Eukaryota; kingdom Metazoa; phylum Echinodermata; class Ophiuroidea; order Amphilepidida; family Ophiodermatidae; genus Ophioderma; species Ophioderma brevispina. Next base: position 13,074 of record JAMKCH010081339.1, read on the forward strand.
CATATAAACTGATTAATTAAAAAAAAGCGCCAACGAAAAATAAGTTACTTTCTTTGGAATAATTTAAAGAGACCGTTGCTGGGGATCTTTTCCATATGGCAATTTCAAACAGGAATTTTGCGGCCGAATTGAAATCCATTGCAGAACTTGGATGAAATATTACCATATGACACCTAATTATCCAGAAGAATATCCTAATATGTTGGAATGCACATGGAATGTAACAGCTTTTCTACCTGATACCAACATCAAGGTTTCGTTTATTGACTTTCGGACGGAGCTGTACCAAGACAATCTAACAATTGGGTATGTGATTATTATCACCAGGAATCACTATTATAACGTATATCCTAGTTACTTAGGATTTAACCACACTGTAAATATTAGGGTTTGTTTTGTGATCTAGGGTTTTTTTCGCGTGTAAAATAGCTAATGCTCCTTATCATGGGTTAACAATGTTATCATCGGTTTAAGAGTTTGGTATCTTGGGTTTTGCTTTGTAAACCTCAGATAGCGAGCCTTATCCTGGGTTTACAGTCTTATCTGGGGTTTAGGTTTGTTATATGGTGTTTAGGAGCATATGTTCAAAGAGCTAAACCGTTAGTAAAATCATAAACCCAAGATAAAAAGACTTTGTTAACTAATAGGCTTAGCTAGTTTTATCTAGGGATAGTCAAACTATACCTTTCCTGAATCCTTGTGGTAGACAAATATAACATGGTATACTTTCAACATCCAGATGGATATAATTTAAAAATTTGAACCCTGTACAAACTTTGTCTTGACCCTCTCCTTAAGGCGCCATGTGCTGTCACTTAAGATTTATGTTTCAGGGGTCCCTGTCAGTCTGTCAACAATTTAATCACTCAAAACCAGTTTGATACTTGAGATGTGTTACAACTGTTTGCTAGCTCCCGGGTCATTGCAATGCTCAACTTCGATTTAATGTTTGTTCTTTCACGTTGCTTCTGAAATCAAGGCAGGTATAATTACGGAAAACAAAGTTGTTGACGTTTGGCGGAGCTTATCATCCAAAAACATGGTGTGTCGGGCCCTGACCCTGCTTGGATACGATTCACATCTAGAGGGTGGAGCACCTACCGGGGTTTCAAACTAAAACTTCAGCTTATCGAAAAGACAGGTATGTTTTCTACAACGGCATCAAGTGTACGATGATTCAAAGATGTTGCTCCCTTACCAAGAGTGTATGTGGCAATGATTATGTACCTCTAGGCCTTCTGTGCACATATAACTTCACTAATAGTAATAAAACGTCTTATTTTGATCCTATGAGCTCCATCAATAATTTGCACCATTTTTATCCAAATCGGAGCAACTTTAAAATTTGACCCCTGTACAACTGAAATTGACCCTTTTTATTGATTTTTGCAGTTTTAGCCTATAAATCTGAAACTTTAGGCTGTAGATATTACAAATATCTTTTCTGAATCATTATGGTTAGACACATAACATGGTATACATTTTAACATAATTGGATCAATTTAAAAAATTGACTCCTGTACAATCTTTCTTTTGGCCTTCTCTCCTTAAGGCACCATTTGCAGCGCTTATGAATCATGTTTCAGGGATTTCTGTCAGGCTGTCAATATATTTAATTTTTCAAACCTTTTGTACTTGAGATGTGTTACAAATGTACCAACTTACATGTATATATTGAGTTGGAGATGGAAATAAATTGATTGATTGATTGATTGCAAAAGAATTAAAAAGTTACAGATTAATATTGAAGTCTATAACGTAGAAGAGATTTCGACCAAAGTAACAAATCAGTGGCATATGGGAGGGTAACACATCTGTAATTATATTCAAACATTGTTCATTTTTTTTAAAAATTATTTCTTTATTCGTTCTTGTTTACAAAACCTGGGGAGACCATTCAATGCACAGCATTGCTCTCCCATGGTACCCAGGTGGCCATAGGCCATACATAAAAGACAACACATCTTAAAAACTTACATAAATACATAAAAATATAAATTATCTTACAAGCATATAAAAAAAAGATGATTCCCACCTTCATACCCACCCACCTACCCAACACCCAATTCCATCCAAAAAGGCACACATCCTTGCTCCAGTACACACGCACGCACACACACGTGCACGCTCACACGCACGCACACATACATGTCAAACCCCACCACCCACTTACACCCACCCTTCCCACAAACCCCCTCCTACACACACAACCCCACACACTCACCCTCACATTACCCACACACACAACCACACACACACACAATAATCTTCCGGACATAACCATAGCCATACACCCACCACTCACACACACACACACACAGACCCACACACACTCACACACAGACTCACCCTCATATAACCAACCACACTCACACACAATACTCTTCCTGACCTACAAACTCAACCTTACACCCCTCCAGACCCTTAAACCAGCCAAGATGAACAAAAAGGTTTCCAAACACAAATGTTGTTAAAAAAATAAAAGTCATACTTACATACTGCACATTGCATGACGACATAGTACATAAGATAAATATATTGCACTAATATATGAAAGAAACTTCATACATGATGAGAGAAATCAAATAAGATTTTTTAGACGATCTTTAAACATCTTTTTACTTGTTGGTAATGGGAATTTAACAGCAGAGGGAAGCTCATTCCATGCCACAGAGCCACGGTACTTAAACCGTTTCTTACCAGCACTGTTTTGGGTCTCGATGGTCTGAGGTTACCCTGAGTGCTACCTCTTGTACTGTACTTGAAGTATCAGAAATTTTGTCAAAAATATTGCACAAGTAACTGGGGCCTGCCCCGCCATGCATATGTACATCATGACATGAAGATGGTTGACACGTCTATTAGGAAGGGTAGCCCACCCAAGGCAACCGAGCAAATGTTTAGTTGGAAATCTCCTATTAACCCTCAGATTGTCCTACCAGCCCTATCTTGAAGCTTGTTCAACTTAGAAGTTGATATTTTGACAAGCATTTCCAATACGAATCACAATAAATCAAGTGTGAGGAAGTATAAGAGAATCATAGATAATCCTTAAAACATTTTATAAGAAAATACCTGGACCTGTATATAAAACCCAATTTATCTTTAAAATGGGTTGTGAATATGATTGATATGGCTAACCCAGGATACAGATGGATCCAAATAAACACCAAGATATTTAAAAACTATTTTATCATTTTCCAACATTATTTTTTTCAAGTTAAAAAAAAAAAAAAAAAAGGTAAAATTTATGAAATTACTATCGTTATTTACGAATAATAATTTACCTGTCCCCTTTCCTTAAACAGAAGATGCTTGTGAAGCAAACCAATTCCTGTGTGACTCTGGCTTCGGGTGTCTTGATGAAAACTTAGTATGCGACGGTACCGCACTTTGCTTGGATGCATCAGATGAAAATGAATGTGGTATGATAAGATGAGTTATATAAAACACGAAGTACAGAAACATCAACACTTAAGTTAACATTAAGGAGTGTCCATGTGGACCTAGGATTTGTTTTCGCGCGTCCTGTTTGAACACAAGTGTTTTGGCCGGTGTGACGGAAGGGAAGAGTCCTACATATCAGGAAGTCCTAGGACTCTAGGTTTCGGAGACTGGGCGTCCGTAGGACGCCCAGTCTCAGAAACCTTTAACAGGATTCATAAACTGTGTGTCCTAGGACACAGAGCTTCTGACAATTCAAAAAAATTTCAGATTTTGTTTATTGTGCAGATTTGTATTTGGGGGACTCTCAAATTCCTTACAACTATCACAAAATTCGCGGTCCTCTCAGGAAGCGTCCTAGGACCTGTGCTTGAGCACGTCCTAGGACCCTGTGGTACTGTGAGTAGTGTCCCAGGACCCTAACCTGTGCTGTGTAGTCCTAGGACCCAGTGATACTGTGATGCAGTGTCCCATGATCCTAAACTGTGATGTGTGGTCCTAGGACCCTGTGGTACTGTTATGTAGGGTCCCAAAGTATACAGATATGCTACTCATACTTTAATTGAAAGGAACTGGGTTACTTAAAGCAGGCCGAATCCGAGCAGTCCGCTGTGGCTTAGCGGGCAGATCTTCAGACGACAGGTATGTAATAGTATATGTGTATGTATTGTTGTAAAATGCGATTCTGGTGATTGTGTACGTTGGTTCGAGTCCTGTTGACCACTTTAATAGTCAGTGGGTTTAGAATTATTTTATTAATTTTATTTTTTTTCTTAATTATTTTATTACTTTTTTATGTTGGTAAATTGTCCTTCTCTTTTGGAAATTTAATTTAGTATTGTCTTTCAGTTTTTTAAAATTAAACTCTTCTTTTAAAATTTTGATATTTAACATTTGGTATTTAAAGAGCATGTTGTAATATTATGGACAGAGGAAGTTTAAATAGAGAAATCAGTTTTGAAAAAAATAAGAGATTAATAGTGGAATAATGTTTAAATATTGTGTTTTTTGATATTTTAAATACAGTGGGAAAGGTAAACTCAATATCGCTTTATTTTTAAACAGTGATTAAACGTTGTTTGTATGCAAAATATTTATATAATATATTAAACGCACAAATACGGAAATGTAAACAGAGCCGTTGATTTGTAATAACAGTTGTTAATAAATGAAAAATGAACGCCATCAATGTAATTTAAGTGTTGCTCACTCATTAACATCTTTGCGAGTTCAAATAAATTTAACATGCTAATAGGGTGAAGATTTCTAATGTTTAACATCACTTAACTGTTATTACGTGCGCGTCAATGCAGTTTACGGTAACATGCGGCAACGGTATTTTACCGTAACCTTATTTTTTTATGGTTGCTTCCGTAAATTTGCATGTAAGTAACATTAAATATTTTACGTTTCATGTTAAAATACGGTGGATCTTTTACCAGTGTAAGTGACACAATGCTCAAAATACTTAGTAATCAACGACGCAATCTTTCACTTAATTTACTACAAGGATCATTTCCATCAGTCAATTTGTATCTGTACTGTTTGTGATGGTTTCAAAAAACAATTTCGACTATACGATAATGATGTTCATTACGGTATCCACATTTATTGACATCAAATTGTGGCCCGCCGGAAAATGAATAGCGCGGGTGATAGATACATTTAACCTCACTAATAAATATTTTTTACAAATGCTAAGCTCTTATATACATTTTTAAAAATATTTTTAAGAATTTTTGACAAAAAGAGAATGTTTTGAATGTGTTGATTTTCAATTTCCATTTGGCTATCCCAACTTGTTCAATCTCTTTTGGTACAGTCTCAGTTGATCCATTTGCCATTTGCTACATTTTCCGGTGGTCCGATTACCACTGGGCACTGGCAGTATGACAATAGTTAAAAGTTCGTCCGTAACCGCTTGATATAATTACCAATTGACCCAATTGATACTTGTCCATTTGCAAATGCTTCATGTTCATCCTTACGTGTTTGCTTGCTTAAGTCAAGTCTAGTGGGCTTCTCAAATCGCGATGGCTTTCTGTACTCTCTTTCCAGCATTGTAGTTTTCATTTCATCCTCTCCATTTCCGGTGCCATGTGTTCAGGATGTCTATGTAAGTGAGCTGGTTATAAATAAATAAAAAGATCTATGCTTGGAAGTCCAACATACTAATTGGAGACTAATTTGTCATGATCTAATCAGTGGCCTTCACGGGTCCCTCTTCTCTTAGTTTGGTTGACACGTGTGGCAGATCTGGGTATAATTCCTTGTTGATGATGTTGAAGGCAGCTCTTACCACTCTAGTGAAGGTGCGATCTGGATTTTTGTAACTTGCGAGGTAGGCTTCGAAGTTCACAGCCATAAAACTTCTGTCCTTGGGTGATCCCCCCCCCCCGACAGCAGTGCAATGTCGTCATTGAAGTCGAGATCTGTAGCTTACTTTATGCTATCATCTGCTCCTCCTTCTGTTTTATATCTTAAAGCACGGCTCTCTCCTTCCATATGTGCCTATTCTAAGGGCTGTAAAACCATTGCATTGACGTCACTCTATTTACGTCACAGTGTGTCTAATTCTACGAATCTCTGTTATCTTGTCTAAGGGTGGATTGGTATCTACGAACTACGGGGATTTCACCCACACATTAACTGTATAACATAAGATTCGTAGCAATTGATCTCACGATTTAGTAAATAGATTGACCAGTTGTGGTTTTACGGTGAACGAATATAAAATGGGTCGACAAAATTATAAAAGAATCATTGTGACAATACCGACTTGGGCTACAAGAGTTTTTTTTTTGTTGTTCTGAAATATTTGTTGTACGTTTATTATTTTTGTACATCTTGGTTGTTTTTTTAACTATATGCACTCCAATGTTAACATGTTTGATTTTTAAAATTTCACCTATTTCGGTCTTATATCATGTTTGATCTATTTCATGTATTTGCATAATTTCCTTCAACTTATCAGGCCTGCAATCTTTGTCAGGTATTTTTCAAAATGTAATATTTTTAATTTTTTAGTTTTTTAAACATTTTATAATTTTGCAATTTATAATTTTTTGATTTTTTATTTTAATAACTTATTCAATCTTTCAAATTTCTTCTTTATAATTATAAATTTTAGGCCATGCTTTTAATTTCATTTACTACAGATGGAATTTATCGAATTATAATTCTTAAAATGCGGATTATCTTGTTTTCACTTTAAAGGTATCATGTGAAGTTCGGTTATTGTTTAGGCTCGTGTTAATGTATCATTTATAGTTGTAATGCAGTTTTACATGGCCTCGGATTGTTGTCAATCGAGTGATTATATTGTTTAATATTTTTTCAATCAGTTTGTATTACCAATATTATGATTAGTCATATTTTACGTCCGAATGTGATGTCAAAACGAACAAATTGGGCGGGGACGTTCATCTATATTTTACACGTGTCCTATAGGGTTTTTTCACAAGTTTTAGGGGAATGCGAGGGGTCACAAAACGTAGGGTTGCTTGAGGTAAAATTACCCTATTGACTATTCTGTACACGACAAAGCACTATATTGAACATTTCATCTTGTAATAGATATGGCCGACAAAAAAGGTTTATCTCAGCTTCTTTTGCCCGAAACCCTCAGCGTCATTGTATTTTTTAGTAAAAACAAATCATGTGCTACCTGGATTTTTTTTTTTTGTTATTTACCTTTTGGCTCATTTTTAAACTGTCGAAAGACAAACTCAAAACAATTATCAAAATGCAATGTCATAAATCGAAATTTTAAATTTTAGCGAGCGTGCAACCGAGACAATTTCCACGGGTGTCTCAATTGCTTTGGGTAGGGACGTGCTCCTAGAAGTAGAACCCATGACTCTATCTATCCCAATTTTTGCTGAAAAAGCTATAGCTATACAAGAAATGTAGATTTTATGGCCAAATTTAACATTAATATGCCATGTTCCTCAAAAATTCGACGTTATTAGCAAAGTTTGGCTTCAGATTTAGGAAATTTGACTCAGTACTCATTTTCCACCAATTTTATAAGATTTTTAAAAAGGGACCTATTACTATCACTAAAAATGGCATGAAAAAAGTGTCTTTCATATCCCAGAAGGTTGAAAATGAGACCATACTTACGACACGTCCCCGTATGGTCATATATTTGAGTTGGCCCTACCCTTCCCCGGACACTTTTTGGTTATAAATCCGACCCACAACTTTCACGCACCTCAAGATGCACCATCTGGACATTGTGTAAAATGTTGTAATCCTGGGCTTACTCCGGGGGAATAGTACATTTCAAAATTAAATCTTGTCCTGTATAAATTCTCATGAGTCGGTCTTTCAATAGGTTTCCAATGGTATGATTCTGCACGGTTTGTCCCACCCAGGATGTTGTGCAGTATCCAAGTAGAGTAGAGTAGCTGATATCTGCGTTATATGGATAAATACCGTTGCCTTAATATTTTCCCATGGTATTAATCCTAAGCCTTCCTCCCTGGCATAACATGGCAGGGCACCGAAACTATGGTTGTAAATGTAATCAAAGTGCATATCCGTTGGCTTAATCAATTAATTAATCTTGTCCCGTATAAACTCAGGTATAAAGACATTCGTCTGTCGTCAATAGTATCCCCAAGTGTGTGATTCTGCAGTTGGCTGGATATGGGGTGCGACATTGTTGCCTAATTTTCCCCACCAAAAATCCATTCCTCCTTGCAAGAAGCTTTGCGAACTACCTGTAACCTTGTATCCCTCATGTCCACTGAATGGGTACTGAGACAGCACGACAAAGCACATGTGTCAATGTAGCAAAGTATGCATCTCCATAGTACTGATGTGTGGACTCGAAAAGGAGATCGATAATTAATCTTATCGTGCCAAATAACAGCTTGTCAACCTTAACTCTCAATTGATGAGTAAATATGCAAAAGTTTTCAAAGGATTGATGAGTTTGTCACTGACATTTGATTGACATTGTGGAGCAATGGTTTCATTCCAGGGAACCCTCTCAAAAGAGTGGATTCGTAGTTCGAAATCACTCGGGCTGCGCCCTCGTGAATCGTAACTACGAATCCACTCTTTTTTTAGGTTCCCTTTAACTATCAGAGGATGATTTAAAGAATGTCCCATCAACACTGCATCTTTTGTTACTCCGTAGATACCAGGGTTAGGTAACGGACAGTAGCAGATTCTAACAGTAAACTTGAATCTATGAGGGATATTTGAGTTTTTTTTATGTTTCAAACCTCATTCCATAAGGAAATGAGTTAATGCCTATTACGTATATCAAATCTATTATCACTATTATCGCCATAGGTCTTTCATTTTACTATCGACTGACTACTAGCAGAGATAGGCAGATTTCAAACACACTCTTTTCTACACAGATTTCAATGGATTTTGACAAATGACAGGCACCCTGGTGATTAATTAGTGTTGCATGGGATTCTGGGGCTTTCTGCTCTGGAGCGTAATAAGAAATAAGTAATGTCACATAGGTTAGTTTTCCCATCAGGTGTGATCACTTATAGCCTTTGGTTCAATGCCGATCCAAATAGGTTTTCGGGTTACCATAGCCCTTACATTTTCATCATTTAACTCGATGGTATTATCAAGGCTTTCTTTAAAATTTAAGAAAACATTAAAAAAAGGAAAAAAAATAACAAATTTAAAAGATAATTACCGTGTGAATCTTCGCACCGCTTCAATTCTTCAGCTGCATTCAATCCTCCCTCTAGGTCTTTTCTTCTACATGTCACTAAGACTCCTTTACCGTGTCGAACCTCCTGGTCGAGTGGAAACTCTCTTTTGATTTTGCATTATAGTTGTGATCATTTTCATCAGTACATCGGGATTCTAAAATAAAGTGGTTGTACCAGTTTTGTAGCTTTTCTTATTGGGTATTCTTTAAGCTGCCGTTTCTTTGAATTTTGCTAGTTTCTAACAATATGTGGCTTGGGGCGTGTGCTTATTCTTCTACATTGAATCTGTTGCTGAGCCAGGCCCCGTAGTTCTCTTCTCGTCTCCCTAAATGGAATCACTTTTTGTCTCATAATTTTAGTTTCTGTCGCAGATACATTAACATCTTCTAGAGGAGGAGTTTTGTACCTCAATTATGGACTGCTCTTGGAGGTCTACCTATTCTGAGCAGACGCCAATTATGTCGAGTCTTTTAGGCGCCATTTTGTTTTACCCGAGGAATGGTATACCTACCGGTGTAAAGACCATATGCTATGGCTGAGCACAACTGACAAAAACGCTGTACGCTCTAATCAGAATGTGACTCCTCCCATCCGTTCGGTTTTAATGTGTAGTCCCGTGAATACTTGGCAACTCCAGACTTTCCCATTATCTGTGGAAGTATGTTATTGCATTGGATGAGCTGGTTTACATGGCAAAATCCAACATTTTGTTTAACATTTTCTCGTCTTTCTTGATCGAGGCGAGGAACTTTGCATCTTACAGTCATATTCTGGCGTTGCAATACTCTATTACAGTAAACAGTTGTGCTAGAATGGATTTCAATGGCTCTGTAGTGGCTTACCTACAGTTCTTCTGCCATGTTGGTCGACAGTAGGTCAATTTCACAGTTGAAGCGAGATTTCTTTGATAATTGCTATGAGGATATGATCCAGGTGGGGCTTTAACGGCATTTAAATTTGCCACGAGGTAAGCAGTATTTCTATTCATCTAGATCATGATTCCATGGACTAGTTGTTCCAACTGCCAGTTCGTATGTTACCAGTCCAAATTGCATTCATTCATGGCACGCGGCTCCGCGGCGTCGTATTATTGTACGAGATTGAATGTAAAATGTTGGCAATTAGAATAATAGTCATTGACCATCTAGAAAAGGGACGTGGGGGGGAAAAACAAAAGGTGTTTAGACAAATTCAATGGACCCCAACTGCAAATAGCCAACTGGCAATTGGGACTAACAATTGTCTAAATGGACCAAATGGTCGTTGACTGTACTTCTTATGGCCAAGGTGCACGAAAAGAACATTGAACCAAACCACAAAATAGTATTGAAACCAAATTATTCAACCGTTTATGGCTTAGATTTAGGTATACAAACGCTTCAATTTAAAAATAAATCGGTCAGAATAATTTACTCTTGCTGTCTTTCCAACAAACAAAATGGAATCTAAAAAATGATTAATGAGGTTCCTGTAACTTTTTTTTCATCAATATACAAGTTTCATATTATTAAAGTAAATTTAAATATGAGATTAACAATCGGAGGAAAAATACATAATGTTATGTAATGTAATGCCGCGTAATAAGATAAATAAATGTAAATTACTTGCACTACGTTACGAGGGGTTAGCATCCGTCTATAAAAACAAACAACAAAGTTTCTCTTCTCAGCCGTCTCAAAAAATGGCCAAATTTATGTACTTTAAAGCTTTGAAACTTGGTAAGCTTGTAAAGGTTGATGTTCAGTACCTTTCACTATTTTGTTTTGTAAAAATGATAGAAAGACCACATCCGTCGCTATGATATAGACCCCGCCGATGGAAATACTGAAAAATTAGCAACTGCAGAGAATAAAAGAGAATAAAAAGTGGAAACACTTGAACCATGCCATTGCCGAGACCAATAATTTTGAAACCGATGTGACCGACCGATTGTGAACAGAAGCAGTCATATTGGCCTATTCAAGAATTATCCATTTCCCACACCCTTCTTCTCCAAAAAAACACGGGCATTTCCATAGTAAAATCCAGAAGAGCATGAGAATTGCCACAATGAAAATCGTACAAAATATAGCTAATCTTCCAACTGTGACATTTAACAGATGTATGCACTGACGAGATAATGAGTAATTGAGTAGCTAACTCAAGATGGACTTGTGAATTCCGCATACTTTACTGACCCACTGAGAAAAAAACTCATTTCCCCAAAGGAATACTATAACTTAGTAGGGTGTTTTCCTTTCCGTTCTCGTTGGTCAAAACACTCAAAGATGACATGATAAAAACAAGGGAATGCCCAAGACCAAGTCTAGGACTAATTGTCAAAAAAAGCTTGGGAATTTCCATAGTTATTTCGGAAGTTTGAGATTGTCATGGGGTTGGGTAATTCTGAATAGGCCTATTTTGCCGCCTATTTTTTGAAAACTATGTGCATTTGCAATTGATGTTGGTGTGTACCATGATGCGGCAGGTCATTATGAATGTTAGGATAGCATCACAAATACATAAGTTCAAGGAATGCTCCTTTAAAGACAATACTTCTAGGGATTAAGGTGTGCCATTCAAGCAGAACAGTTGGGCGGGGATGCTTGCATTGGAAAAACCAGCTGATGGGGATACCCACAATTAGCACACACAGTCCGACCCTCCAAAGTTAGGGAAAAAAACCCTGAGATTTTGATTTGTTGTAGGTAATAAACTTCAGCAGTCCCACTATTTACAAATGTCCCCTAGGACTCTTCCTTTTGTTACATTGTGGCATTGGACACTGTGTGTCATTACCGATAGTCTCCAGGACACTGAGAATCAAAACTTAGTACATCATAGGAACCCCTATTTTAAAACATAGGGGTCCCTAGGACTGTGATTTCAACTGCATGGGACACACCAACTAGTACACACACTCCCCGGACCCTCAAATTTTAGGGACGCTGAGATTTGTGTAATGTAAACAAAATTCAGATCCCTATGTTTCAAATGGCCTAGGACTCTTTCCTTTTTATTACATGTAGTCCATAGGACACTGTGTGTTTATTGCCGATAGTCCCTATGACCGAAAAATCAAAACTAGTGTCTATAGACTCATAATTTCAAAACATATTTTCCCTAGTCTGTGAAACTCAAAACACAATGTCCGACGGACTCTCAAAGGCTAGGACTCGCTCGCTCGGACACCGGGTCTTTTTTTAAATTGCCCACCGTTTATTTACGAAAATTGAAATCCGACACCCCGTTTCCGTGAAAATTATCCGAAGACACTTGTGACCTTCCCATTACCAACTGACCGGTTTGACAAAAATGTTTTCGGCATATATGCGACCTTAATAATAACGATGCTTATATAGCGCAATTTCAGGAAGTGCTCACTGACCATTAGCGGTTACTGAAATGGGAAAGTTGTTGGTCCGGTATCCAAGTGGTTACACACCACTAACTCAATTATAGCCAGTAGTCTATGGGAAAAATGGCAACTTTTAGCATGTTTTCTTCACTTAGAACTCTCACAGGAAATACAACACCATCACCCCAAAGTACAAGCTGAAATCACCAAATAACCAATTTTGAACATATGATGACCGGAAAAATTTTGTTATTTACGAATCACCAAACTTGCCCGATGTCAGACCGCACCAAGATTCTCTATGTCGCCAAAGCATTAATTTGCAAATCGATGTGAAATTGTCCCGCGGAGTATATTTCATCAAATTCACTGGTCCACATGCCGTTTTTTTGAGAAAACATACCAGTCTACCATGTCAATTCATGATATTCATCACTTTCTTAATATAACTGAGTGCATTTTCAGACATTTTAAATCACTTTTTTTCCAGATGCCATGCAAGATCCAGTAGTCCCCCAAGATTTATTGATCCTCGGCGCCAGGTTAGTGGTGTATAACCAATTGAACCACCAATGCTCGGATCCCCCGTCACCATACACCAACGGGAGTGGCAACGACCTAATAGCCGACTGTTTCCAATATTTACAGTGGCTGTAAAATCCGTCTTCAAGCACAATGTTTTTCTTTGTGATTATTTTCGATGGAGATCACTTCGGTTTTCACCGTTACCCATAATCTTTTTTTTGGTTTTACTTTGTGTTTTTTAGTTATCCCAATATTTTTTTAGTGCAGAAACTGTGGAGTGTGGCATCCATAAACAATCTACGTATAGAAAAAATACTTAACAATTGGAAGTAATTTTTGCCATGCCACCCCCATGGAGTTTCGCTTAAATTTTCTTAATGTTGTGGTTCTCTTTTCCTTCTAGAAAAACTCATGTACATCAGTGGCAATCACCATCCTCGCGGGCGCTATTTTTTGATATACGAACTTCATAGTTTGGGACACTTTGTGCACAGTTATAGCAATGTTATAAAATGTTGCCATTTTTCGTAACTGCGTAACTTGTTGGAACAAAGAAAATTAAATGTAACCCTCTATATGTTTTTGCTTTAGCAATGAGTAAATAATCCGCAGTATTGTCTTAGCAGATGTAATTTGCGGTTGGAATTGGGAAACTCGAAAATGTTCAAAAGACGTTGCATCAATATTGTTCCAAGTTCATATGAGACAAACGACCACACTGCAAATTGAGCGATTCTCCGCTTAATCCTCAAAATTGAAGAAAACAATAATCAATAATGAGAGGGGACACAGCTTAAAGAGTTCATTGCGGTTAATCCTTGCATCTTTTTACGTGTATAAAAGAACATTAAGGTATGTCCGGGGGCACTTCGTGATTCACATCGTCGTCCCCACGACTTAACCTAACTGAATATATGGCCCGCTAAACTTTCGTAAAATTCGACAGACTCTGAAAAATTACAAACACAGTGGCCTTAAGGACCACGTGCAAAATTTGTTGATAACATACAAAAACAAATACAATTTGGAAAACAATCGTTTCAAGGATAATCTTGTAAACCACAAACAAAAAAGCCAACTGGGATCACGAATGCACCTTCATCAATTTCACCTGTTAAAAGTGCTGCTTAAAATTGTTCAGCATGTTCTGTAATCATAAGGGCTGCTGATGTAAAACTTCAGCAATACTGTACTCCTAGTATGTTTGTGTTTACTTCTCCATTCATAGACATCTGTGGTCCCAACTCCATAAGCTTACAGAACGGATAATACATAAATCTTTCAACACCTTTGTTTCCGCGTACCTATCCCGACAATCTAGCTTGTCCCTCTGGTAGCCCCGCATCCGATAATGGCACTTTGTCATGCCATCCTAGCATTTGACACTGAAGGAAATTATGACTTTGTAAGCGTTGGTAACGGACACCTTGTAACGGATAATAGCACAAAGCATCGACTATCCGGCGCTATAGTACCAAAGACACTGAGCGTTGATGTTCTTGATGTGGATTCGTTTATCTTGATTCCAGATATGGAGACCCAGGAGTGTATTTGGACACTTGAAATGGATTTCGCAATCAAGTAACTATCCTTTTGTACTTCGGACAATATTCAATATTTATTTTTACTCTTTATGTCTTGCGTTCCAACTCTGACATTTTTAGTGTTATCTTTTTGATGAGATTAATCTCTTTCTTAATTATATATTATACTTTCTTACGTTTTTGTCAAGTTTCATGTAATGAAGATGATTTCCCATGTGCCGTTGCCTTGGCTTCGCCTTGATCATCTTCTTAAATGTGATGGAATCTTGCAGTGTTTAGACGGTTCGGACGAAGATGACTGTGGTATGTTCAAGAAAAATATTGGGTGTTAAATTTTTTCTTACAGCTTATCTTTATTCTGAGTTTGTCCTTTGTTAATTATATTTTTTGGTTATTACTATACTACTTATGTAGGTGGTTAGAGGTTTAAATTGGCTTTTGTTATTCACTTCATTAGGGCGTTAGGGCGAAAATCTCGGTTCCCTAACCTCCTCCTTTTTTTTTTTTTTTTTTCTTTTTTTTGTATGCCGTTTATTCCGTTTGTGATCGGACGGATTGTCTCTAAGAGGATTTTTCTATAGACCCCGCCACGTAGACAACTCATTATAACTAAAAAAAATAATGCAGTTTTCCCCTAACATGATCGTTAGGAGTTTATTATGATATTATTGTTTTCGCGACAGCTGTGTTGAAAATTGAAAAAAAAAAAAGTGATAACAAGTGAATGCATTTAGTTATTAAATTTTAACTTAGATATCTGTGGAAGCTAGTGAGATCAATCTAAGCGGGCTTAGATAATCTTTAATATCAGCTCACCTTGATATCGTATCGTTAACCAAATTCCATGGATGCAAATGGGATAATAACACAATACCGTTAACAGGAGTTAGAATTCGAAATTGTCTTTTTCCGGGTTTCAAAAGGGGGGATGTCCTCTCAATCGGTAAAGGTGACAATATTACCGAAACAAATCTTGTCCTCCGGATGTCGGTACCTAGAGCAAGAAGTTCCTTAAGTCTATTATTGTGAAGGAATCCGCCATGTGTTTTGACATTTTCGAATTGATTATTCTTGGACTGACGAAGGCTTTGGGCTGATACTGAAGTCTGTACAGATGGTGGAACGTAAGTCATTCACGAATCGCATTATTATTAATTCACTTACATATTGGAGTAGTTAGATGAATAGTAAACACGAATATGCGTCCTGATGCTAGCGCTAGGAATAGAGTCAAATGTCGGTACGGAGGGCTAAAGTCTCAATTTTTAAAAAGGCTCCAGACTTGAAACCAAATGAAGGGAATTATATTAGTAGGATTCTTATCGACCTGAGACGACTGAAAAGACCAAACAAAAAAAAACAAAACCCCACCGCAACATTTGGCATCAGCCACCATACCTTTGGAACAAGATATTTAAAATACTTTAGGTGTCACACAACAAAATTTACTGGGTGGATTCTAATAAAATTGTATAAAATGTACCAACATTCACATCTGTGCCTGAATTGAGACTAGCTTCTGAAAACCAGACATTGAAATAGTCAGAAGCTACAAACAACCACAAAAGTTTCACGAAAAGAGCGGCATTTTGTAAACTGTTATGACTACGTACGTCTATAAACATACACTTAACCTAAGCCTAACATGTACGCGTCAATACGTGGATCCTGGTTTCCTACCGAATTCCTATCCCACAAAGCAACCAACGATTGTACTAGTAGAGTGCATCACCCCATGCAGCGCTCGGTGAGTGCGCCTCCTTTAACTACGCGCACATTTTGTGGCGCAAAAATGACAAGGCAATCACAGAGTACCGTTCCTGGTAAAATTTATGTACACAAACGGTCTTCGCAAAGTATTGAAGAAAATGACAGTATGACACAAACAGCCATAGAATATATATGCGCTATTTTTTATCTACTACTAGTAGCATGCGTTGTTGGCATTGTGGGAATCATGAATTTCGGGAAAGAATGATTTCCGGCATGAAACCAGGATCCACGTATTCAAACTAATCAGTAACCTCCAACCAAACCTCTAATCACTTTCTCAAGACCCTAACAGAAAGAATTACCACGCGGCAACCAGTACACCAACCATATAGAAGATTGATCTGCAGCCGACCGCGCCGCTTCTCCGTCCCCTGCGCTTCCTCTCATTTCGATCCCTATAAACCTACACCGAAACCTGCATACCTTTCGCGATTGTTCTTTGACAAAATAAATGGGAGATTCCCACTTTTTACTTTGTCAGCCAAACCGACCAATGTTTGAATTTTGACTCTCATCATCCAATGTCAGCCAACGCTCCGTGCTTCGACCTATGTTTCAAAGAGCTGACAATGTTCCGTCGAACATATGGAAAGGATGTGAAAAGGCTTAAATTCCACTGGATTTAAGCTAACATTACCCCTTCAAAGTTCGTCTTAATTCACCTCAGACGCGCTGGTACTGTCTCTACGCGACGGTTGTTTTTGGCCGTACGTTATCGGGCCTCGGAGCTATTCGCAAAGAACTACAAAAGAAGAATCTTCGAGAAGAATATCAAGACTACTAACACTCTACGACAGCAACTAGTACACCCTAAAGACCCCATCCAAAGGAACTTCAACCGTGGATTAACTACTCTATTCTTGGTGGATCATAGTGACAATAGTGTACGATTGGTGATAACCGGCAAGATCTTGAAGAAGAAGGACCGATGAACCCAATAAAGCGACTCACACTGGCAAGCACCAAAAATCGGGAAAAAAAAAAAAAACTAAAAAAAAAAAAAAAAAAAAAAAAAAAAACAAAAAAAAAAAAAAACATCGCGAGCATGAGCATTGTGTGGAACGACCAACATTATACATAACGTTGAATGGGACAAGACGACAATGTCTGGACGAAACACTAAATTGATCCCTCTCCACCAATGAACCGGAAACTAGAGTGTCCTTTACCACTTACTGTTTCTCTCCGAGCTCCCCCACCCCTTGTTTACTGGTATAATTTGGTATATATACGGGACACACCATGACTGTTTTTAGTTTGGCGTGATGATGCCATTTGCACAAAGTTGTCGACATCAGCTTCCAATTTGGATGCCTCTAGGAAATTTTGTTTTTCTACTTGTTTACCAACCTAAAGTACCAAGGAAGTCTCAAATGATGTTTAAAATATGCTACGTTCTCCTCACACGAATGTATAAAGGGTAATTTGCGAAGTGGACATTCTTTTCACCAAGAGATTCGCAGTGCTGTTTCACACTAAACACGAACAGTATGGACGCAATAATGAGGACTGAGACTGATATTCGTTGTGTAACACCTGTAAATTGGAATACATTTCCAGTACTGTATTGGAAAGGTACTTGTGGAACTACATTTCGAGTACAATGATATAAGTACTAAAAATTAAGTAGATTTCAATCGCTCTACTTGTTCACTTAGAAATATCTAGGCAAAGGTACACAAAAATTACTACAGACGTACTCGGAACGTACTAAAATTGTACTCGGGGATGTCTTGGGAATGCACATTTCGAGATCAATGTACTCGAAATGTATATATTAGTTTTTTGTTATGTATGCATCTAGGGAGTGTCGCAATAAATGACATTTCGAGCACACTGTATTAGTTTCCTGTTCCAAATGTGCATCTTAAGGAGTGATCAAGAGAAAAAAAAATACACTTTAGTGCTTGAAATGTACTACAGGGTGTCTCAGAAAGAACGTTACCCTCTAGAAACGGCACTTTTTGCCTACTTCGCATATTCTTATCCTTGTGTTAGCATTATATTATGAGAATATGTACATTTCCGAACATATGGTGAAAACGAGAAAGAAAACGGTGAAAAAATAACCAAACAATGGCTATTTCCCTAAAAATGATGCAAATCTATTTTGTCCACGGCTAGCAATAACAGATGAACATGTATTTGAATTCTTATGCATTTAAGCACAAGTAAGTCGTTAGATTTAATCAATTTGTTCAATTCTAATGCCTAAAAGCACCTAAAATGTACTTTACTTGTTCTTCTGCACTTACACAATATCTGACGCATAAGTAACCTAAAATGCCTCACCCATCTCCAATTCTCTATCTCTCTCTAAACTGCTATAGAGTTAACAGACTAAAACGGTGCCAAGACCGCAATTCACCAAGGAGGAGAAAATTTTCATGACTAAGAACTATATTGAAGCACAAAGTTTAGTTGCAGTTAAGCGTGAATGGGTAAACGTCTTTCCTCAAAATAGGGTTCCCAGTAAGATGGGAATCAAGAGAAACAGAGACAAATTTCTGGAGATGGCAAGATTCTAAATAGGTGCAAAGAGAGATGCGGTCGTCAAAGAACGGGACGATCAGCCGCAAATATTGCTGCAATCCGGGACTGCAATGTGTAGAGAACTGAAAAATAACCCTAGAATCAGCACATACCCGACGACTTGCGTGCCCAATTCCATAAGAATTCCAATACATGGTTCTTCTGCTATTGCTAGCCGTGGACAAAATAGCTTTGCATCATTTTTATGGAAATAGTCATTGTTTGGTTATTTTATCGCCGTTTTCTTTCTCGTTTTCACCATATGTTCGAAAAAGTACATAGTCTCATAATATAAAGCCAAAACAAGGAAAGTAAGCAAAAAGTGCCGTTTCTGGAGGGTAACGTTCTTTCTGAGACACCCTGTAGAATGCACTAGAATGCACTCAAAACAAAGTACTTGATCATAACACTGTACTCTGTATTCGACCCACATACTCGCAAAATAATACTTTCCCTTTACCTCAAGAATGCCTAGAGAAAAGGTACATTTCGAGCACATTGTACCAGAAATGTACTCGATTACAACACTATTCCAAATGTACTCATCCACAAAATGTACTCGAGTACAACATGAAAGTGCCAAAAAGTATATTTCAAATACAACAGTAAGTGAAGAAAACATACCAAAAGTAAATTGCAAGTACAACTTCAATACTTCTAGTACACAAATTAAGTTCTTGAAAAATTCCAAGGATTTAAGTACATTTCGAGTACATCTTTTTAGCTATTAATAACAAAAAGTACAATTTGAGTACATCGCAATTATACTTGAAGTTTTTATGTCACTTTTCTTGCTACTTTTCTCATTTCTCAAAACACATAGCTTCATGTGATGTCGGCGAATTCACCTGTCATTTTGAAAATACCCTTGTTCTGGTCTACGTGCTGAAGTAAATGTGATTGACTTCCATTGTCCAGACCAATCTACGAGAAAACATTGCGGTAACGATCAAACTTAACCAATTTCTTTTTCAAAAGTGAAGAATATTGCAAATATTTTGATGCTTGCATTAATGCGTGCACTTTAAAGCTCTTTGTACATTGGAGACTTACTGATGCGATTTTTTGACATTAAACCCAACAGCCCATTTTGAGAAGCATCTGTGTATTCTAAAACAATTATCCCTCGATAAACTTGAACCATTTTATTGTGTTAAATTTGTCCTACGTATAAGCAAATGTTCGAGGTAATATCAAACTAATACCTTTTTAATCTAGCAGACCAAGAGGAACATTCTATATCTTAAGCATATTCATGGGGTCGGTTGAGTTGCCGTGTTTAAACACCACACCTTTTAGCCCCGTACGAAAGATTTACAATTTTTTAACCCCTGTTAATTACCCCTTCCCTCAAAATACTCAAGACTGGACAAGGTTGCATCATTAAGGTTTGGAAGAAGCAGGCCAATTTGCCTAAAACAATTCAAAACGTTTGTGTAAACTCTTGTCAAGTCATAATTGGCTTCTGCAGAACTACACATCCTTTCTTACAGTCCAGTAGATGCCTGGGTAATACTTGCAAACAAGAGTTGCAAAGCCAAAACCGATGGACTATGTCTATTGAAGTGAAGATGGAAGATACGGTTGCGATAATGTTAGAATGGTGTTTTATAAACAGTACCATGTGGCGCAAGAAACATCTTCAATCGAGGCAGGGCAATGTCAAAATTTGACATCATCTGCTTTCTATCCTGGTCTCTATCCAACGGACCTGCTGTGCTCATGGGCCGTTATAAGTACTGAAGGGTCTCGAATTCTCTTAGATATACTAGACTTCGAACTAGAAAGAGGATATGACTTCTTAATTCTCGGAAATGGTGAAGACTCCTCCGACTCTGCATCAACTATTGGACGATTTACGGGAATAATCAAGCTACGACGACTTGTCTCTCTAACTGAAATGTTGTGGGTAAAGTTTATCAGCGACAGAACAGGAACAAGACGTGGCTTTGACATCCACCTGAGGGAAATGAATACAATTGGTAAATACACGAATGGTCCATAGACGATTACCAAACTTATTTTTGGAAATTAATACAAAGATAGCACAACAGATTGGTGACGAATTAGGGGGCGGTGGGAAAATCGTGTATTTGTATTTTGAAATAGTTCCTTATACGACCTATGATTTATGGTGTCAAAATGGCAAAAATAGGCAAAAATGCCTAATTCTGGTTGTGCAAGATAAAAAGGCCTTGTTACTAAATATCATTGGATTACATAGATTTCTGATATATTTGGATACATAACAAGATAACTAAACATAGCACATGCTAAAAAAATCTAGATGAACATTTTGATCCGCTTATCACCAAAGTCTGAGTAAATTTTAATTTGACCATGTACAATCTGAAATCGGCCTTTCTTGGCTACTTTCAAAATGTATTACTCCAAAGCCATAGGTCGTACATGACACAAACTAAACATATTTGGAATCATATTGATTGGACGAAGAATATGGTTACTTTGCAACAAAATTTCAACAACTTTAATTGTTCCTCCATGTAACCTTTCATGTTCCCTCACCGTGAAAAGAAATTATAAATTATATTCCGGAGAGAGTAACCTTTAACAGTTATCGTAAAAAAATAATTATAAAGTAAATTAAAAATAAATGACAAAAACACACATATATTAGCAAAATAACGAACGAGCTACTATTATATTCACGACAAGGGTTTAAAGGTTTAATATACTATCGGGGTATGCATTTTCATATATAAATCAGATACAAATACTCCAAGATGTACTGAAAATACTACCTCTTGGTACACCAAAGAAAGCGAGAGATAACAATGGTATTCATTTGGCTTTGATCTGGTATTGTGGCCCTCTGTTGGCAATAAAAATATCTTTCATCGATTTTGATTAAAGGTTTAAAAACGAAATTTGTCGGCAATGGACAATGCTATGAAACAATATGTGAGGAATCCTACAACAAAATTTCTGTGCTCCTGCATGGAGCACAATATGTTTCAGTCTCGTATAGTGGCAGCTTTGTTGTGTTACGTATGTGTGGTTTATTCCGTTGTTGCATTGATTTAATACATTTAAGTATTATGATAAATTATATTAGAACAACGATCTGCCGGCTCGGATTGCGTGACGTACTCGTATAAACTTGTTATCCCTACGTTTTATATCTTTTAATTTCTTTCTGATAGGGAGTTTGTGTAAATTGATGTACAAGTTTTGGCAGTGTTTTCCGAATGAAATAGTAATGTTGAATAGGTGCCCTATGAAATGAGGAAATATTGTGCTCCGGAAGAACAGCTTGTTTACCATTATCTCAACTTTGTTCATTATAAGAGTAGTAAGGCGAAATATTTTCTAAGATGTTCAGTGAACTACAATAACATGTCAGGGAAGAAAAGTATATAAAAAGATAATAGTTTGCAATATTTCACACGGTTTGTTTGCACTGTTTCGTGACAGATATTTGTCATTCGAGTGACATCAACTGTGGCAATGACGTCTGTGTAGCTGCTGATGCTCGATGTAATGGATTCAACGATTGTCTTGATTGGGCTGATGAACTGCAGTGTGGTAAGCATTTATTATTTAACTTTTATTAATATAAGCAATCGGATACATCGGATATTTTCACGTTTGCAGTGATGTAAAATTCGGCCCATAAGCGCGAGCTTTCCATGCGAATAATTTACAAAATTATCAAATGTGTGATACTAATCTTCAGGAATCCGCTTTATTAGAGTTTTTACGTTTATCATATCCAAGTGGCATTGCAATATTTTATGTGGCTAGGAACCTTGAACATTCATAGTTGAGGTGTGTAATTTTAAGAATGAACAGGAAATGGAGTTTGATACTGACCATCCGCGTAACTAGAGATCGCAGGCCTCATGAACAAGATTTATATCCTAAGTGACCTGAACTCACTTTTATAATTTGACCACTTTACTATATTTATCATTGTTAGGTGGTCGGTTGAGTTGTCGTGTTTAGAAATCAACATTTCTCAGCCATAGTACAATGTATGATATTCCCCATTGAAATATTGAAAAATTGAATTATGAAATATGCGATAGTTTATCTGTGGTAGGTACTTTAAAAAATCACGACAGTTTACAACCATGCGTGCAGTAGCGCTCCTTTTACGTTCAAAATTAAATCCATTTTAAAGTACTTAGGCCATACATAGATATCTTTTAACTTAAAAGATGAGTGATCTAACTATAACATGAATAATTAAACCTGCAACCCAGGCCTGCGGTACGCAATGTTTAATGGTATTTCTCAATCGATTCTACTCACCCCGCTATTTTATCATTTTGCATTTGTTGTTTTGCAGAAAATATTGAGTGCCCTGACTCATATCTGTGCGATGTTTCAAATGACCTATCAGAACCTCGGAAATGTGTTCCCTTGGAAACCGTATGCGATGGTAATCGGGATTGCCCGAAAGGAGACGATGAAATAGAATGTGGTAAGTTAATTCGCCTTGGGGAGAAAAATATTGACAAAGGACATTGCCGGTTAAGGAGAGAAGGATGCCATCTATCATGTACGCAAGGTGTTTTTATTCCCCAAAATGAGAAATGACTGAGAAACTTCAGGGGCATGCTATTTGGAGAAAGCAAAGCTTAGAGCATGCCTCCATTGCAATGACCAATTATGACTCAAATGAGGAAACAGGAAGATGTTACGTAGCTGTCCTTCGTTATGGAGCCTGTAAGCGATGCTTAGATAGGCCTTTGTCATTCATAAGAGGCTACATGAGGCAGTCCTTTATGAAAAGTACTCAAATACCTATTAGCTGATGCCGATAAAGTGCAATGAGTGCTAAGACTTGGGTTATCTTCTCACCAAGCAGACTCTGAAAATAACACAATGGCCTCATCTTAATGATAAGGCATGGCCCAGACAAGTCAATTGAATTGACCGTGCTATTTATATCATGAGCAGGTTAACTCTATGTCATATGGTATGCATGTAATAGGAGGTTGTTGTTTTTGGCAATTCCTTTAAGCATTCATGCCCCCAAAACAAACAGAACCACATTTCGCATGTTTCTTTTCTATTCATAGAACACAAATGGAATGCAGAATGTTTCAAATTTATCCGTCTCTAAAAACAAATAGAGGCCATCCTCCTTTCCTTATCCATCCACCAGCGATGACTCTGTGTTGCTTATGTAAAAAAATCGTCGGCCGCGTCACATAGTGACGTATCAGATATTGTTTTTAAACAAACCTTTGAGAAATTTGGCATATAAGGTTGTTTTTACCACTACTTATTTACTACTACAAATTTTTAATTTCTACTTAATTAGAAAGATATTAAATAACTATATAATTTTGTCGTATTTGTATAACCTTCAGTTGTCCGCATTGGCATTGCATATCGACGTATTTGTCGAAAATCGATTCTGCGCAGGCCCACAGCATCGTATCTGCATTTTGAAGTATTTGCCTCTTCACTTAGTGATTTATTTGTGCGAAGTATTTCTCAATTCGCGGTGGAGTATCGTTTTCATAGTGATGTATTTAGTTATGGGAGTTCCCCATAAATAAGTGTCGTAGCTTACATGTACATGTATACGGAGTAAACAGTGACCTCACAGACAGTTGTATAGTAGAGTGCTGAAACCAATGATGCGTACGGTTTCACACCACTAAATGCTGCTCCCATTCGTTCCTGTACAAAATGGGCGAGATGAAACGTCATTTTCTCTCCTGGAAAAATCTCAGACCTTAAAGCTAACATTCTGCTGAAGATCATCATATCTCCGACCCAATCAATCATGAAATTAGGGTAGTTATCCCCCAAAATGTTCGAGCGATGGACGCCAAGGACTAGCGTGCACCGTGGACCCTGAAGGTCACAGCACTCTTTTTCAGTCAGGTGTTCCCTGTTAAATAGAATACGGTTTTAAAATTGGTTTGTCGGATCAAAATAAAAACATATCAATAACAACCTTTTTTGATATTCCTACAGATTTTATACTTAATATTGATAGCAACCATGATTTTGCAACCCAGATCTCGCATGTTCTCTATCAGTTTTAAGGGTTATACTTAGGCGAGGGTCACCAAAAAAAAACCACCTCATTTGCAGTGGGGGCTGGATTTAACGGTTTCTTCACGATATTTACTGGTGTGAATCATATCGAGATCTCAGATTTGTAAAATAATGGCATTTCTTGTCTACTTGAACCTCCCTCACATGTTGTGATCATTCATGAGATTAATTTCTTTTTTAATAAGTGAGCCAACAAAATGGTAAAAAAAAAAATTGTCCTAAAATATCCATATTCTGCTATCTACTGAAGATTTCTTGATAGCGCTCACCCCAAAAAAACATTTTGTTTCCATTGCTTGTAAAGAACTATATCAGACATAACACACTTACTCTTGCTCCGTAACCCTGCCTTTGAGAAGGAAAGGAGGGGCTTATTCGGGGAGGGGGGTAATCGGGGAGGGTGGTACTCGGGGGGGGGGGGCTGCTTATAAGCATGTCCCACGAAAGTCCATTTAGCTGACAAACACTTTCAATTTAACTTGTTCAAAATAGCTTCACTTTCTGGATAAAAAGAAGAGCTGCCATCATTGGTAATAAACCCGGAATATTTGTACATCACAAAACGTGTCATTGGCTTACCTTTTATCAATTTATTGGGCTATTTAATCGGCTAAAAGATTGCGCAAGCCAGACTGCTGAATTTTGCACCTTGATCGGTCATTTTACATTCGCTTAACCAACCGAAGCCAACCTAGAGTGTTTTACAGCTCGATCCATTCACACTTACCTTTTCTTGCCTCTCGAGCAGTTCTCCTGCGCTGACCCCCCCCCCCCCCCGCTATGCATAGACAACACTAGGTCAGGGGGACTGCTTTGGTATCACAATGTTTGAAAACATGTTGACAAGATAATTGAATTCTTACCGAAGTCATGTGGAGGTCACGAACAGTTCGCGTATGAATATACACAGTCGTAAGGTTCACACCACTAAATGATGCTCCCATCGTTCCTGTACAAAATGGGCGAGATGAAAACGTCAGTTTCTCCTCAATGTGGAACATCTCGAATTAAAGCAAAATTCTGCTTTTGAGATCATCATATCTCTACCAATCAATCATGAAATTAGGGTAGTTATCCACAAATTTTCGAGCGGACGGACAGCCAAGAATAGCATGCACCGTGGATCCTGGAGGGGTCACAGCACTTTTTCAGTCAGGTGTTCCCTGTAAGATCTGTTAAAATTGGTTTGTCGGATCATATCAATAACATATCAAGAAAAACCTTTTTTTTTGATATTCCTACAGATTTATACTTAATATTGATAGCAACCATGATTTGCAACCAGATCTCGCATTTCTCTCAGTTTTAAGGGTTTAAATTTAAAAAAAAAAAAAAAAAAAAAAAAAAAAACACCTCATTGCAGTGGGGGCTGGACGTTCCGGTTTCTCACGTTTATTTACTGGTTTGTGAATCCAATAGCACACAAGGGAGAACACAATATTATATATTTTATAGGACGATCTAGTTCGTGACACTGTATTTATGATTTATAGCGTCCTAAAACGGCTCAGGCTGTAGTCAAATAGTACGATGATTATTACAACTTCATGCTCTTCCTTAATGCTCTCACTTAATCCAAACGATACAACTGTGAGCGGGCTGTAAATGCATAGGCTACACGTGTATCATACGAAAAAATGTTGACTCCTGGACCCAATTTAATTCTTAAGAGAAGTACTTCATTAGTACTACCAGATGGATCCAATTTTTCTATTATTGGATGTCTGATACAAGTAAGATTCTTGATGGCCCATTGAAAAACGCAGAGAACAGTACACTAGAGTTATTTTCAAAGTGCTTGGCGATAGTCGATGCTATGATGGAGAGTTCCATCGGCCATCTATCATGGTGTTCCCCCACTGTGACTGCATGCTCATTGCTCATTCAGCAAAGGTACCCAACAGTCTCGTCTACAAGGTGTACATTTTTGTAAATTATGTGTAACGTGTACAGCTAGCACTCTGTCATGGGGAACTCTCGGTTCTCTACACCGGCAAAAATGTTTATATAAAATTTAACTGTAAAAATTTAAATTATGCAGATCAGAAGCGATGCCCGCTAAATTGCGTGTGCAACGGACCTGACTCCAGCGACGACTGATTTAGTTCAAATTCAAGCTTCAGTAGTTGTCAAAACGGCTGGACGAAGAGGACAGTTAAAAACGTTGTTGTTTGTTTTTGTTTGCCCAAAGAACGACACAGGTTTGTAAGTAGCTCATTGTAATGCTTTTTGT
Source organism: Ophioderma brevispina (assembly GCA_023653785.1). Taxonomy (NCBI): domain Eukaryota; kingdom Metazoa; phylum Echinodermata; class Ophiuroidea; order Amphilepidida; family Ophiodermatidae; genus Ophioderma; species Ophioderma brevispina. Next base: position 40,197 of record JAMKCH010081339.1, read on the forward strand.
GGAATGAGTTTAAGGCCATAAGAAGACATGGAATATCATCCGAATAGTTTGTTAATACATACTGCCTTAAGAGGCTCTAGTAAGAGGTTGGGACGGGACGTTCCCCAAGCGTCAGAAAAAACAAACCTCCCGTGGTTCTTAAAAAAAAATCACAATGCACCTATTTGTACGAGGATGACTGACCAAGATTGCAAATCAAAAACAATGATTTTATTTTAATACATAAAGTGAAACTGACAATCACTCAATCACACATATACACAATTAACAATGCACAAAAATTATTATATTTCTTACCTCTTTTAAAGATCAAATTAAACACACGTCCATCTCGTGAATTCGTCATTGAGTCAACAAAGTCGTATCTGCATTTTCATGATTTTACAGGAGAAGAAGGCCATTTTGGTTGCATTTCTTTCGTGACTTTTCAAATGAAAATAATTCTACACACGATTAAAAATGTATTTTAAGTATCTTAGAAAATTCCATTTCCCAATAAAGTCGATTAATTAAGAAGGTAATTGGCTAATTAAAATGGCGTAACTACATCCCAGCTTTCCCGTGTCGTGCCCCAAAAGTCGTAACTGGTAGATACGACTTTGTGCACGACACGGGAAATTCAATGTTGAGTGCAACAAAGTCGTATCTAACCTAAATTAGGGCCTATTAGCCTACTAACTCTGCAATAAATTGAAGCCTTCGACTTGAAATATATGTTAACATTATGCGTAACAAAGTCGTAACTACACACCTAATTAGGCCCTAATTTTAGCTAATAATCTGCATACATTAAGGCCTTATACTTGAAATATATGATAATATGCGTATCATTTACTTTTGTAAATTAATTAATGTACTGGCGTTGTAATATTGAGTGAAAAAGGTAGGAACGCACATTTTTAAGGTTTTTTGTTCGAAATTAGCTAATTAGCATAAAGTTGGTGAAAAAAAATGAAATGCTCTTTTCACAAAATATTTTGGGAGATTTTTTTTTTACTGATACACCTTTTAAAAACCATGCTTTACACAGAATTAAAATGTCGTATCTACATACTAGTTTTCCGGTCATTGCAACCAAAGTCGATCTACCAGTACGGACTTTGTTTGCACCAACAGAAAGTCAATTTTGAGTGCAACCAAAGTCGTATCTTCACCTAAATGGGCCTATTTAGCTTAATAAACTCTGCAATAAATTGAGACTGATACCTAAAGTATATCCAAATTAAGCGGAATTATCTACTTTTCATACTATATAAATAACTCAATTTCGCCAAAAGGTCAGTTACGACTTTTGTTGCACTCACATGAGAATTAAATTAAGTTCAAAAGTACTGTTGGGTGCGCCACCCAGGGTCGTGTAGAATCAGGTCCACAATACTTGGAGACACAATTTTGCTTGTGCACCTCTTCAAGTAATTTCGCGAAATCGCAAAAGTCCTTTTAGTCTAGATAATTGTCAACTCATAGACTTGGAGAAAGGAGAAAATGGAAGTAAACTGCAGCTTAATAGTCCATACAGGTATCAGTGCGTAAAGGTGAACTCTTTGTAAAGGCAGCACTGGCAAAAACTAAATCCTGCTGGTATTCTTATGTTAACCTTTGTTTTTCCAGCGGCACCATATTTTGGGCAGCTCTGACATTTCTAACAACATTCCAGAATTGTATAAAATATAATAACATTTATAAACTCAAATGTTATGCAACAGTTCTCCACCGTCTGTTTGAGAGGTCTAACTCGAAATATCTTGTCAAATGGCAAGGAAAAATGATTGAACAGAATTTGTCCTTAGCAAACATGCGGAGACAAGATGAGATTTTCGCAAGCTTTTCACTTCGGAAACATGTTCGGAGAGATCCCACATCCTACACCTGATATGTTTTGACGTAGCACTTACACAAAGTCAATTGTTCATCAACAGGTGTGAAATCTTGCTTTATCTAGGTAAACAAAGACCCTCTATACAGTTCTTAGAATGAAGAAGATAAGGCACACGGTGCTCCAATTGTCCTCTGACTGCGAACATCTTCTGACAAGTTCTTACTCAGGAAGTTTCCACACACTTGTCCGATGAGAAACTAGTCAATTCAGATAAGTCATGCTATGCCACACCACATTGCACGTCATATTAATATTTTCCAGTCTCTTCACTCATATTATGTGATTAATTTTAACATGATTTAATTAATATGAACACAAAAATAATATAATATCCAGGAGTCTGTCACAACAGTTTACGCGTCCAATTTTGATATCAGAAGAAAGAAAGTTCCTTTCTTTTCATTCCCACAGTAAATTCAAGGTCATTCATGGCAAATGCTATTTTTTTTATTATTCAAGAAAAGCAAACTAAAATTAAAAAGAATTTTAAACCCATTTTTTTACAAGATATGTTTAATGACTGCAAATGTTTAATTTAAAATTGCATGACAAATTAAGAATGACAAAAAAAAAAATGTCGTTCGTTTGTAATTAGGCCAAAACCAAATTCAATTTAGTGAGTGACAAATTAAATGACGAATTATGAATATATAGTTTGTTATTAAATTGACAAATGACAAATTAATGAATACGGTATTCCATTTCGTCATTGAGTGCAACACAATCGTAAACGACCTTTGGCGATTTTTCTAGGAGGCTGAGCGACCTCTTTAACATATGGTAAAACGATATGCACAAATATAACAAAGGGGCATTTTTTTCCTAAATAACAAATAATTGATTTTAGATAGCAAACACAAATACATGGGCTCTTATAGAATTAGTAGATAAAATAATAAGCAATATAACGTAATGAAACAATCGTTGACATATACTAGATTGTCTAAGGCGTTTGATACAATAGATCATAATATTTTGCAGGCCGTAAGCGGGGGGGGGGGGGGGGGTAGGTTGCATTGGAATGGGTCAAAAAATTATATTTTAAATAGAAAGCAATCATGTAAGATCTGGATTCTTAAAGACATAAGATGTGGTTTACCCCAAGGTTCAATAGTAGGCCTTGCCTTTATATATATATCAATGATATTATAAATACATTATCAAATTATTGGAAAAATCCTTTTCAGATGACATTCAATTGGTTTTCACAGACAAGAACGAAAGGAAGGTTGATATAATAACCGGGAGGTCCAGAATAACCAATGGTTCAACGCGAACAAAACTATCAGGAAATGCAGCAAAAGAAAATGAATGATTATGAGCACCCGTCAAAACAATGCAATGTGAAAATAATATTACAATTACATGATGGTACACATCTAACTAGGGTAGATAAAACCAATTCCCTAGGTGTTGTAATTGCGGAATTTAACGTGGAAGGGGAACATTAAAGCTATCTAGAAAGTTGGTGGTATATTAAATAATAATTAATAAAACTTAGTATTGGGTTAATCGTGTAAGAAGACATACCTGAATGAACGAACAGTCGGAAATATTTGCAATTGTCGATTCACAAAGTACAGTATTACAGTTATTTGGAGAAACGCACTATCTAAACGTATAGACGTTTTCAAATTGCACTGGAATATTTATAACAATATCAACTAACAACCTTCTACTGACATTGAGTTTTGTGAAATAATAATTGTGGAATTTACATTGCTAAGCTATCAATGATAATATTTGTGTAGGTTTTCCATGGAAATTTGTTTATAGTTCCCAAGTTAGGTTTAAAATTTTTTTGTTTGATATTTTTTGTGATTCAAACGTCCATATCTCAAATAACTGAAATGCCAAGTTAGACCTTGTAATTCTTAGCTCACGACTTTTCAAACAAAAACAATGCCAGTCATTTTATGGTCCGAATTTAATGGTTAAATTTATGAAATTATCTGTGATGATAAAAAAAATTTGGAAAAGCTGAAAATGATAATTGGACATTAAAAACATTGACTTGGCTTTCTTGCAATATCAAAAAAAAATAAAGTAAGACCCAAGTAAGATCCTTGTCTTGACAAATTAATCTTTCGGGGCTTATTAAAAAAATCATCTATGTTCCAATTTAATACACATTTGCTTCGGACTATCAAAGCGGATTGACCGTTTAACTAAAAATTTGTAATCAGATTTATGGGGTGAGGTGATATGCTTCAATGTGAGGAGAAATCATTCATAATAAAATACTAATAATTAGCGGGATTATATTGCGCTTTTTACTGGATTGATTCAAAGCGCCTGCCATTATCATACAGCTGCCATCAGGAAATCGGTCAGTATCATGTCGCTTCATTAGGTTTGCTTGCCAGGCCAACTAGCGCACGGCCTATCAGCACTAGATTGTGATATTCCCTCTAACAGCTCACATCACATGAGATAGTAAATCTAAATTACCTTGACACAGTTCAGTAAATTTCCATTCACCAGGTGTAGTTAGAAGATACACACCCGGTTTGGGGTATGATACCCATGATCACACACAAGTTCAGTCTGTCAATGTATGTACAAGTTACAATCCACTGACTTGTGTCCTTGGTGGATTATTGTAACTCATAGTGATTGCACTCCGGGGTGGAGAGAGGCCAAGCGAAGTAAAGTGCCTTGGCCCAAGGGCACAACACTTGGCCGCAGTGGCGAATCGAAACCACGACCTTCAGATCACGAGCCGGCCGTCGTATCCACTGGACCACATCCGGATGATGATTGAGTCACCCACCATTAACAGTATGGACCGGGGAACTTTGATACTCTTATTTTCTAAAACTAACAGGTCACCAAAGAGGGTCGTCTTAATCGATCTTCAAATTAGGCAATGTATATAAAAGTTTTCAACATATTTTTTTCTCGGAGGAGCGATTCTTTTGAATTTTGAAAGTGACTGGACGTATATTAGGTTAGGTTACACTGTGCCGGTTGCTTTGGGGTCAAAAGGTAGGGTATTCACAACGAAGCCTGACGGGGTTTTAGTAAACCATATGTGAGGTTATTCATCAACTTTTAAGATTTGTCTTACAAGTTCTTTGTTAGTAGATTACTGTTACCAGGTATTCGTCTTCTCACCGGCTACAGCTCATTCAGTTTTTTTTTGTGAATGACCATGGGGAATAAACTGGGGAATATAAAACATAAAGCTTGTTGATGCAGCTATTCTTCAAACAGATATCAGTAAACATTCTGTATGTTTCAGAGAGTTGTCGGGAAATAGATATAACCTGGAAGCGGACTGTTCAAGGGAATGGCTGCTCTCAAAAACATTGTAGAATATATTTCGTATACTTTTTTTACAAATAAAATTTAAATATAACCCCCTGGAGTCTACTGCATTCTTACAATGATTGGATTGGTTGGTTACTCAATTTATTCATTTTGGTTACCAATTACAGCAGCCTTTTCTAAAATATTTCACTCACGCTTTCTGAGGGATACCATCATTCTAACATTTACCTGATTGGTTCAATAAACGGTATAACCTTCTTTTTAACCAATCGGCCGGTTAGTTCTCAGGGGGTTAAAACAAAAAAGGGTTGTCCATGGAGGAGTATGTGTACTGCAAAGATTAAGGTGAACAAGTTCAACAAAAACCAAAGTAAAAATGCTTTTGGACACAGAATAGTCAGGAGGAATTGGGGCACAGCGATGGAAATGGAGTACAGACTTTTTCTATGATCGATTTTTGTAAATGCTGACCTAAGCTAATAATTTCGGGAGGGTGTGCAAAATTTCGTGCTAGTGCCATTTTCTAGAAATCCATATGGCCGCTATCACTCTCAAATTCATTCAAATGCCAAATTTTTGCACTAGATCCAGGTTTAAAGCACGAGGAATCTTTTGACCGGTTATAACGTGATTTGATCAAAACATTACCATCAAATCCCCAATAGGCACCCTAAAAACCCCATAGCCCTGAAATTCATCAAGTGACCATAACTCATCTAGTTATTTGTAATAGAGGCATATTCTGCGCTCTATACCCGTAGGAACCCCCATAGGCGGACATTTCAAGTGTGTTAACAGCTCACCAATCAAGATGGAAGCCATAGGCTGCCTTTTAAAGGTGCAACGAGGATTTCAAATAAAATGGGTCCCGAAAAAATGTGAAAATTATGATTTTGGCACTGGTTAGACATTTATATCAAAAACATCACCATTTGTAAGGATCAGGATTAGGCTGAGAAATGTTTCTTGTTACAAAAAATGTGAATTTCTATTTTGTATTTATAGGAGCAAAACGAATTAGCCTATGTTTCTATTGAATATAAGCATATAAAAATCACCTTTGTTTTCACTTTAAGGCCAATACTGTACCAAACTACAAGGTAAGAAATTCATTTGAGGGTCTACTCTATATGAAATCACTATATATGACACCTTACATGAGTCTCAAAATTCTCTCGTTGCACCTAATGTCTATAAAACCTCCGGAATTGCCACATAGTCATAATAATACTGGCCGTCATTTTGGGAATTTAAGTATGTTGTCAAAACAAATATACCCGATACGAGTTATTAATGCTCAAAGACATACATCTCAACGTTATTTAAACTTTATAATCATTTGGGTTTGTTTTAACTAATACAACACAACTACTATTTATTAGTTTTTAAAGAAATAACGGTAGCCACAGTGGCCCCCCATTTAACAATTTTTGCATGTTAAAGAAACATTAAATTCCAGATAAGAATGCCAAATGTCAAAACTATCCCATACCTTAATTACACCTTTAAAAATTAGTTGATGTACCTCATATAATCAATTATCAATGTAGGTTTATATTTTTTAAAGGCGGCTGTATTGCTGCCATCTTGAATTATGAAAATGTCCATCACAGGAAATGACACATCAAGGGGTTTCGGGATCAAGTACTGTATCTCATAAGTATAAAGCATAACGCATGCACATAGACCTGGAATTAAGTCTCTAAACTGCAAAATGTGCAGAACACTGAGTATCCGGATACGTTGGAAAGCATTCTAGAGGTGTTAAAGTAACACTTGCAGAGTGTGAACAACTGTAAGCCTGCCAGAACCATTTTTGGTTGTTCAGTATGTATCAAGTAGCGTAAATAGGTATAATGCAGGAGTTAAGATCATTTTAATGATTCCGAGAGCATATTGACTTTTGAGCAGCCCTATTGGATTTTTGTGGCAAGTAATGATAAAATACTTTACAAACACTTTCTCGTGCTTAAAACACGGAGTAAAAGTAGAGTACGAGAACTACTTGTCTCTGATCGGAAATAACTTAAGGTATATTAGTTATTGTGGACATGTAGCAGCCATATTGGATTTTCAAAAATGGCACTGTAACAAATTTTGCACACCCTCCAAAAATTATGGCTTAGTCCTAATGATCTAAAATCTCTCAATAGAAAAAGTCTGTACTCCATTCCATCCTTCAGGCTGTGTGCCTAAACTTCTACCTGACTAGAAACACATTTACGCTTTAAATTGTAAACACGTGCGGGCCTACACGGCTTTTACATTCTTTCCTACTAAGCAGGCTAATTGTGTATATGTTTCAAAGGGTTATACAACGTCCCGTTTTCATAGAACACACCAAGCTTCCAACAGCAATACAATAGTATACGACATTTTCTATACAGCTCTAAACAAAAGAACGCATTCTCAGTTAGTTCATTTTTTTCAGGATCATGACCCAATGTCAAACAAGAAATGTACCATTAGAGTGTTTTTCTATACGAAACTAAAAAGCATCAAATCTTTTGATTTAAACCACCAATGGCGAGTGCCATAATGTAAAACGTTTTTTATGGAGAGTGAACTGCGCACTAGATTGAGATGCGATTAGTCAGTATTGAAATACGTGTTTACACAATTGGTATCGACGACCCTCTAAGTGTATTCTCATTCTTGGTGGTATCCTCCTCCCCTCCCAAATTCTCTAACATTTTCTCTCAGATCCCTGGCTGGAAATAACATAAGTGAGATTCGCACCCGTGCGTTTGATGGACTTAGTAATCTTACATGGCTGTAAAACCCCCCCCCCGTGGCTGTAAGTGTAGTCATAGTTATTTAAATCGTATTGATAAGTCACAAATTTTCGAGCGGACGGACAGCCAAGAATAGCATGCACCGTGGATCCTGGAGGGGTCACAGCACTTTTTCAGTCAGGTGTTCCCTGTAAGATCTGTTAAAATTGGTTTGTCGGATCATATCAATAACATATCAAGAAAAACCTTTTTTTTTGATATTCCTACAGATTTATACTTAATATTGATAGCAACCATGATTTGCAACCAGATCTCGCATTTCTCTCAGTTTTAAGGGTTTAAATTTAAAAAAAAAAAAAAAAAAAAAAAAAAAAACACCTCATTGCAGTGGGGGCTGGACGTTCCGGTTTCTCACGTTTATTTACTGGTTTGTGAATCCAATAGCACACAAGGGAGAACACAATATTATATATTTTATAGGACGATCTAGTTCGTGACACTGTATTTATGATTTATAGCGTCCTAAAACGGCTCAGGCTGTAGTCAAATAGTACGATGATTATTACAACTTCATGCTCTTCCTTTAATGCTCTCACTTAATCCAAACGATACAACTGTGAGCGGGCTGTAAATGCATAGGCTACACGTGTATCATACGAAAAAATGTTGACTCCTGGACCCAATTTAATTCTTAAGAGAAGTACTTCATTAGTACTACCAGATGGATCCAATTTTTCTATTATTGGATGTCTGATACAAGTAAGATTCTTGATGGCCCATTGAAAAACGCAGAGAACAGTACACTAGAGTTATTTTCAAAGTGCTTGGCGATAGTCGATGCTATGATGGAGAGTTCCATCGGCCATCTATCATGGTGTTCCCCCACTGTGACTGCATGCTCATTGCTCATTCAGCAAAGGTACCCAACAGTCTCGTCTACAAGGTGTACATTTTTGTAAATTATGTGTAACGTGTACAGCTAGCACTCTGTCATGGGGAACTCTCGGTTCTCTACACCGGCAAAAATGTTTATATAAAATTTAACTGTAAAAATTTAAATTATGCAGATCAGAAGCGATGCCCGCTAAATTGCGTGTGCAACGGACCTGACTCCAGCGACGACTGATTTAGTTCAAATTCAAGCTTCAGTAGTTGTCAAAACGGCTGGACGAAGAGGACAGTTAAAAACGTTGTTGTTTGTTTTTGTTTGCCCAAAGAACGACACAGGTTTGTAAGTAGCTCATTGTAATGCTTTTTGTGGAATGAGTTTAAGGCCATAAGAAGACATGGAATATCATCCGAATAGTTTGTTAATACATACTGCCTTAAGAGGCTCTAGTAAGAGGTTGGGACGGGACGTTCCCCAAGCGTCAGAAAAAACAAACCTCCCGTGGTTCTTAAAAAAAAATCACAATGCACCTATTTGTACGAGGATGACTGACCAAGATTGCAAATCAAAAACAATGATTTTATTTTAATACATAAAGTGAAACTGACAATCACTCAATCACACATATACACAATTAACAATGCACAAAAATTATTATATTTCTTACCTCTTTTAAAGATCAAATTAAACACACGTCCATCTCGTGAATTCGTCATTGAGTCAACAAAGTCGTATCTGCATTTTCATGATTTTACAGGAGAAGAAGGCCATTTTGGTTGCATTTCTTTCGTGACTTTTCAAATGAAAATAATTCTACACACGATTAAAAATGTATTTTAAGTATCTTAGAAAATTCCATTTCCCAATAAAGTCGATTAATTAAGAAGGTAATTGGCTAATTAAAATGGCGTAACTACATCCCAGCTTTCCCGTGTCGTGCCCCAAAAGTCGTAACTGGTAGATACGACTTTGTGCACGACACGGGAAATTCAATGTTGAGTGCAACAAAGTCGTATCTAACCTAAATTAGGGCCTATTAGCCTACTAACTCTGCAATAAATTGAAGCCTTCGACTTGAAATATATGTTAACATTATGCGTAACAAAGTCGTAACTACACACCTAATTAGGCCCTAATTTTAGCTAATAATCTGCATACATTAAGGCCTTATACTTGAAATATATGATAATATGCGTATCATTTACTTTTGTAAATTAATTAATGTACTGGCGTTGTAATATTGAGTGAAAAAGGTAGGAACGCACATTTTTAAGGTTTTTTGTTCGAAATTAGCTAATTAGCATAAAGTTGGTGAAAAAAAATGAAATGCTCTTTTCACAAAATATTTTGGGAGATTTTTTTTTTACTGATACACCTTTTAAAAACCATGCTTTACACAGAATTAAAATGTCGTATCTACATACTAGTTTTCCGGTCATTGCAACCAAAGTCGATCTACCAGTACGGACTTTGTTTGCACCAACAGAAAGTCAATTTTGAGTGCAACCAAAGTCGTATCTTCACCTAAATGGGCCTATTTAGCTTAATAAACTCTGCAATAAATTGAGACTGATACCTAAAGTATATCCAAATTAAGCGGAATTATCTACTTTTCATACTATATAAATAACTCAATTTCGCCAAAAGGTCAGTTACGACTTTTGTTGCACTCACATGAGAATTAAATTAAGTTCAAAAGTACTGTTGGGTGCGCCACCCAGGGTCGTGTAGAATCAGGTCCACAATACTTGGAGACACAATTTTGCTTGTGCACCTCTTCAAGTAATTTCGCGAAATCGCAAAAGTCCTTTTAGTCTAGATAATTGTCAACTCATAGACTTGGAGAAAGGAGAAAATGGAAGTAAACTGCAGCTTAATAGTCCATACAGGTATCAGTGCGTAAAGGTGAACTCTTTGTAAAGGCAGCACTGGCAAAAACTAAATCCTGCTGGTATTCTTATGTTAACCTTTGTTTTTCCAGCGGCACCATATTTTGGGCAGCTCTGACATTTCTAACAACATTCCAGAATTGTATAAAATATAATAACATTTATAAACTCAAATGTTATGCAACAGTTCTCCACCGTCTGTTTGAGAGGTCTAACTCGAAATATCTTGTCAAATGGCAAGGAAAAATGATTGAACAGAATTTGTCCTTAGCAAACATGCGGAGACAAGATGAGATTTTCGCAAGCTTTTCACTTCGGAAACATGTTCGGAGAGATCCCACATCCTACACCTGATATGTTTTGACGTAGCACTTACACAAAGTCAATTGTTCATCAACAGGTGTGAAATCTTGCTTTATCTAGGTAAACAAAGACCCTCTATACAGTTCTTAGAATGAAGAAGATAAGGCACACGGTGCTCCAATTGTCCTCTGACTGCGAACATCTTCTGACAAGTTCTTACTCAGGAAGTTTCCACACACTTGTCCGATGAGAAACTAGTCAATTCAGATAAGTCATGCTATGCCACACCACATTGCACGTCATATTAATATTTTCCAGTCTCTTCACTCATATTATGTGATTAATTTTAACATGATTTAATTAATATGAACACAAAAATAATATAATATCCAGGAGTCTGTCACAACAGTTTACGCGTCCAATTTTGATATCAGAAGAAAGAAAGTTCCTTTCTTTTCATTCCCACAGTAAATTCAAGGTCATTCATGGCAAATGCTATTTTTTTTATTATTCAAGAAAAGCAAACTAAAATTAAAAAGAATTTTAAACCCATTTTTTTACAAGATATGTTTAATGACTGCAAATGTTTAATTTAAAATTGCATGACAAATTAAGAATGACAAAAAAAAAAATGTCGTTCGTTTGTAATTAGGCCAAAACCAAATTCAATTTAGTGAGTGACAAATTAAATGACGAATTATGAATATATAGTTTGTTATTAAATTGACAAATGACAAATTAATGAATACGGTATTCCATTTCGTCATTGAGTGCAACACAATCGTAAACGACCTTTGGCGATTTTTCTAGGAGGCTGAGCGACCTCTTTAACATATGGTAAAACGATATGCACAAATATAACAAAGGGGCATTTTTTTCCTAAATAACAAATAATTGATTTTAGATAGCAAACACAAATACATGGGCTCTTATAGAATTAGTAGATAAAATAATAAGCAATATAACGTAATGAAACAATCGTTGACATATACTAGATTGTCTAAGGCGTTTGATACAATAGATCATAATATTTTGCAGGCCGTAAGCGGGGGGGGGGGGGGGGGTAGGTTGCATTGGAATGGGTCAAAAAATTATATTTTAAATAGAAAGCAATCATGTAAGATCTGGATTCTTAAAGACATAAGATGTGGTTTACCCCAAGGTTCAATAGTAGGCCTTGCCTTTATATATATATCAATGATATTATAAATACATTATCAAATTATTGGAAAAATCCTTTTCAGATGACATTCAATTGGTTTTCACAGACAAGAACGAAAGGAAGGTTGATATAATAACCGGGAGGTCCAGAATAACCAATGGTTCAACGCGAACAAAACTATCAGGAAATGCAGCAAAAGAAAATGAATGATTATGAGCACCCGTCAAAACAATGCAATGTGAAAATAATATTACAATTACATGATGGTACACATCTAACTAGGGTAGATAAAACCAATTCCCTAGGTGTTGTAATTGCGGAATTTAACGTGGAAGGGGAACATTAAAGCTATCTAGAAAGTTGGTGGTATATTAAATAATAATTAATAAAACTTAGTATTGGGTTAATCGTGTAAGAAGACATACCTGAATGAACGAACAGTCGGAAATATTTGCAATTGTCGATTCACAAAGTACAGTATTACAGTTATTTGGAGAAACGCACTATCTAAACGTATAGACGTTTTCAAATTGCACTGGAATATTTATAACAATATCAACTAACAACCTTCTACTGACATTGAGTTTTGTGAAATAATAATTGTGGAATTTACATTGCTAAGCTATCAATGATAATATTTGTGTAGGTTTTCCATGGAAATTTGTTTATAGTTCCCAAGTTAGGTTTAAAATTTTTTTGTTTGATATTTTTTGTGATTCAAACGTCCATATCTCAAATAACTGAAATGCCAAGTTAGACCTTGTAATTCTTAGCTCACGACTTTTCAAACAAAAACAATGCCAGTCATTTTATGGTCCGAATTTAATGGTTAAATTTATGAAATTATCTGTGATGATAAAAAAAATTTGGAAAAGCTGAAAATGATAATTGGACATTAAAAACATTGACTTGGCTTTCTTGCAATATCAAAAAAAAATAAAGTAAGACCCAAGTAAGATCCTTGTCTTGACAAATTAATCTTTCGGGGCTTATTAAAAAAATCATCTATGTTCCAATTTAATACACATTTGCTTCGGACTATCAAAGCGGATTGACCGTTTAACTAAAAATTTGTAATCAGATTTATGGGGTGAGGTGATATGCTTCAATGTGAGGAGAAATCATTCATAATAAAATACTAATAATTAGCGGGATTATATTGCGCTTTTTACTGGATTGATTCAAAGCGCCTGCCATTATCATACAGCTGCCATCAGGAAATCGGTCAGTATCATGTCGCTTCATTAGGTTTGCTTGCCAGGCCAACTAGCGCACGGCCTATCAGCACTAGATTGTGATATTCCTCAACAGCTCCCATCTCTATGAGCTAGTAAAATCTAAATTACCTTGACACAGTTCAGAAATTTCCTTCACCAGTTGTAGTTAGAAAATACACCACATCCCGGTTTTGGGGTATGATACCAAGATCACACAAGTTCAGTCATGTCAATGTAGGTACAAGTACAATCCACTGACCTGTGTCCTTGGGGGATGAACCTTTGTAACTCATAGTGATTTCAATCCTGGGGGAGAGATGGAGAGGGCAAGCGAAGTTAAAGTTGCCTTGCCCAGCGCACAAACATTGGCCGCAGTGGGCTCGAACCCAAGACCTTCAGATCACGAGCGGCCAGTCGTATCCATGGACCACATCGGAATGATGATTTGAGTCACCCACCTTTAAACTATTGACCTGGGGAACTTTGATACTTTATTTCTAAAAACTAACCGGTCACCAAAGATGGGAGTCTTAAGCGAGCTTCAAATTAGGCAATGTAATAAAGAAGTTAAACATAATTTTTTCTCGGAGGAGGCTTATTTCTTTTGAATTTTGAAAGTGACGAACTGTATCTTTAGGTAGGTTTACACTGTGCCGCGTTGCTTTGGGGTCAAAAGGCTAGGGTATTCACAACGAAGCCTGACTGTGTTTTCGTAAACCCATATGTGAGGTTATCATCAACTTTACTAAGATTTTTTCTTTACAGTCTTGTTTATTAATCTACTTTGACCAGGTATTCGTCCTTCTCACCGGTTACAGCTCATTTTCAGTGGCGAATACACCACTATAAAGCTTGTATTGCAGCATTCTTCAAAACAAGATATCAGTAAACATTCTTATGTTTCAGAGAGTTGTCGGGAAATAGATATAACCTGGAAGACTGGACGTTCAAGGGAATGGCCTGCTATCAAAACATTGTAAGAATATAATTTCGTATATACTTTTTTTTTCTACAATACATTTAAATATTAACCCCCTGGAGTCTACTGCCATTTCTTACAACGATCGTGATTGGTTGGTTACTCAATTTATTCATTTTGGTTACCAATTACACAGTTTTAGAATATTTCACTCCACGCTTTCTGAGGGATACCATCATTATAACAATGTACCCGATTGGTTCAATAAACTGTATCACCTTCTTTTTAACCAATCGGCCGGTTAGTTCTCAGGGGGTTAAAACAAAAAAGGGTTGTCCATGGAGGAGTATGTGTACTGCAAAGATTAAGGTGAACAAGTTCAACAAAAACCAAAGTAAAAATGCTTTTGGACACAGAATAGTCAGGAGGAATTGGGGCACAGCGATGGAAATGGAGTACAGACTTTTTCTATGATCGATTTTTGTAAATGCTGACCTAAGCTAATAATTTCGGGAGGGTGTGCAAAATTTCGTGCTAGTGCCATTTTCTAGAAATCCATATGGCCGCTATCACTCTCAAATTTCATTCAAATGCCAAATTTTTGCACTAGATCCAGGTTTAAAGCACGAGGAATCTTTTGACCGGTTATAACGTGATTTGATCAAAACATTACCATCAAATCCCCAATAGGCACCCTAAAAACCCCATAGCCCTGAAATTCATCAAGTGACCATAACTCATCTAGTTATTTGTAATAGAGGCATATTCTGCGCTCTATACCCGTAGGAACCCCCATAGGCGGACATTTCAAGTGTGTTAACAGCTCACCAATCAAGATGGAAGCCATAGGCTGCCTTTTAAAGGTGCAACGAGGATTTCAAATAAAATGGGTCCCGAAAAAATGTGAAAATTATGATTTTGGCACTGGTTAGACATTTATATCAAAAACATCACCATTTGTAAGGATCAGGATTAGGCTGAGAAATGTTTCTTGTTACAAAAAATGTGAATTTCTATTTTGTATTTATAGGAGCAAAACGAATTAGCCTATGTTTCTATTGAATATAAGCATATAAAAATCACCTTTGTTTTCACTTTAAGGCCAATACTGTACCAAACTACAAGGTAAGAAATTCATTTGAGGGTCTACTCTATATGAAATCACTATATATGACACCTTACATGAGTCTCAAAATTCTCTCGTTGCACCTAATGTCTATAAAACCTCCGGAATTGCCACATAGTCATAATAATACTGGCCGTCATTTTGGGAATTTAAGTATGTTGTCAAAACAAATATACCCGATACGAGTTATTAATGCTCAAAGACATACATCTCAACGTTATTTAAACTTTATAATCATTTGGGTTTGTTTTAACTAATACAACACAACTACTATTTATTAGTTTTTAAAGAAATAACGGTAGCCACAGTGGCCCCCCATTTAACAATTTTTGCATGTTAAAGAAACATTAAATTCCAGATAAGAATGCCAAATGTCAAAACTATCCCATACCTTAATTACACCTTTAAAAATTAGTTGATGTACCTCATATAATCAATTATCAATGTAGGTTTATATTTTTTAAAGGCGGCTGTATTGCTGCCATCTTGAATTATGAAAATGTCCATCACAGGAAATGACACATCAAGGGGTTTCGGGATCAAGTACTGTATCTCATAAGTATAAAGCATAACGCATGCACATAGACCTGGAATTAAGTCTCTAAACTGCAAAATGTGCAGAACACTGAGTATCCGGATACGTTGGAAAGCATTCTAGAGGTGTTAAAGTAACACTTGCAGAGTGTGAACAACTGTAAGCCTGCCAGAACCATTTTTGGTTGTTCAGTATGTATCAAGTAGCGTAAATAGGTATAATGCAGGAGTTAAGATCATTTTAATGATTCCGAGAGCATATTGACTTTTGAGCAGCCCTATTGGATTTTTGTGGCAAGTAATGATAAAATACTTTACAAACACTTTCTCGTGCTTAAAACACGGAGTAAAAGTAGAGTACGAGAACTACTTGTCTCTGATCGGAAATAACTTAAGGTATATTAGTTATTGTGGACATGTAGCAGCCATATTGGATTTTCAAAAAATGGCACTGTAACAAATTTTGCACACCCTCCAAAAATTATGGCTTAGTCCTAATGATCTAAAATCTCTCAATAGAAAAAAGTCTGTACTCCATTCCATCCTTCAGGCTGTGTGCCTAAACTTCTACCTGACTAGAAACACATTTACGCTTTAAATTGTAAACACGTGCGGGCCTACACGGCTTTTACATTCTTTCCTACTAAGCAGGCTAATTGTGTATATGTTTCAAAGGGTTATACAACGTCCCGTTTTCATAGAACACACCAAGCTTCCAACAGCAATACAATAGTATACGACATTTTCTATACAGCTCTAAACAAAAGAACGCATTCTCAGTTAGTTCATTTTTTTCAGGATCATGACCCAATGTCAAACAAGAAATGTACCATTAGAGTGTTTTTCTATACGAAACTAAAAAGCATCAAATCTTTTGATTTAAACCACCAATGGCGAGTGCCATAATGTAAAACGTTTTTTATGGAGAGTGAACTGCGCACTAGATTGAGATGCGATTAGTCAGTATTGAAATACGTGTTTACACAATTGGTATCGACGACCCTCTAAGTGTATTCTCATTCTTGGTGGTATCCTCCTCCCCTCCCAAATTCTCTAACATTTTCTCTCAGATCCCTGGCTGGAAATAACATAAGTGAGATTCGCACCCGTGCGTTTGATGGACTTAGTAATCTTACATGGCTGTAAAACCCCCCCCCCGTGGCTGTAAGTGTAGTCATAGTTATTTAAATCGTATTGATAAGTCACAAATTAATTACTTATAGAACAGAGAAACGTATAATGTACTTAATGAGGCACAAGAGGAGAGGCGGTTTGTCTTTAGATTTGTTCACATTTTAAATCCAAAACCACACTTGTCTTATGTGTATTTTGACGTCATTTACGAAGTTTCAGCAACTTTCTTTAAAATGAAAAAATTCATATGGACGGATTTTATATCAGTTGCATTTGTGAAATACAAATAATAGGACAATAACTACGAAGTAAGTACAAGTTTGTGCTATTCAACTTTTAATTCCTGTAGCGATCTTTCTAGGAACAAGCATACCATCAATAGACAGTCTTATCTTCGAAGAACTATCAATGCTGATGGTTTGTAAGGAACGATATGAACTATTTTTTAAATTCAGTCAAACAAATCAAATTGAAATTTGAATGAGGGAGTTTTATTGTCTGAAGTTTCCAAAGTATTTAACTATAATACGTTTAAGTCTGATTTGTATCAAGTAGGAACCAACCTCCTTTTAACAACTGGTTGTCTACTATTGACATTTCTTAGATTCATTTGGGGACGCTGCAATAGAAGTATTCGTTCCAAGGGCATTTGATGGTTCTTACACTTCTGAAAACCCTGTAAGTTATAAGTTGGTGAAGATTGGTGTACTTAGACAACAATTATAAATGATTCGTTTTTGGTGAGTTGCTCTACTCAAAGAAGCTTGCATGGCGCCCATCCGTGGTCCATTCGTTTAAAGAGAACGAGCTCAATTAGTGCAGGGTTAACATTTTGCCACACCCCAGACTAACACACACACACAGAAGACACACAACACATACTACCAAAGTAAGCCCATTATGTCGTTTGCTTGCAGCAGATGATACAAAAAGACATTGATCTAATTCGTTGGAATAATTAATGGTGTATAATCCATATAGGGCGCAGATCCGAGCCAAAACGCACTGAACGGAAACTTGAGTACATATCGGATTTTTTTGGATAAAATTTGAAGATAAATGTTTGAAGTCCCTCCAAAAGTTTTTTACAAGGTTTTACACTTAGCGTTTGAAAAACAATAGGCTGGATTACATATAAAATTCGAATATTTTTTTACACATTAGATTTATTACAAATCTGCTCTAATTTAATTTAAAGCGGAAGTGTTTTTCAACATGCGGACTTCTTGCCACGTTTAGGCAATATTACGAAAATCAAAAAACATAGCTCTCGTTTGTAAAATCCATCGCTCTTGGTAGAAATTGCATAATTTATTCCTTGATTTAGCGATTTTTTGTAGAAATACCTCGTCGTTTCAATCATAAAACGTTTTATTAAATGTTTTATTGGCCTAAAACCCTAATTTCATAAAATGTTAACTCCTAATGCCTTACAGTCAAGTTTAATTCCCCTGTGATCAATATTTGTTCAGAAATTTACCAAATCAAAACGCCAGTCCAAATCATGATTCAAGCGCTGCGTGGATACGACAATGTATAATTGATGAGAAGGTTAACGGATTGAAGCCACCATTGAATAATCAGCGCTGAGTACCGTTCTTGTGAGATGTATACAAGGCAGAGACCAGTAATGCTCTAATATCTATGATGACGTGTTTGGGGCCCATCAGGTGAATGGAAATCATATGTTTGTTAGTTAGGCAAGTACATATCATTGAAATAAAAGTATTAACCAAGAAGCTTAATTTGAGCTATATCTTTAATAAATGCAATTTACTTTTTAAAAAAAATAACAGTATGTTTCAGACGCCTATCACGAATTCCTATAAGCCAGTAGTTTATATTCTATATCGTGTTTGGCCAGTCATTTAAAAAATAGCTTTTCGCTTGCTATTATGAGCTTTTAACATGTTATAATTTATTTTGCCATTACTCAAAAAAAATAAAAACAACAATAGTTTCTAGTAAAAATGCAGGTTTGAAAAGAGGAAATTGGATAAGATAATTTCACCACGTTGTAGACATTTGTCAGCGTAAGTTAGAAGCAAAATTTTGTAAAGAAAGATGAAAAATTATTGTAAATACGTCCAATTTTTCAGGCCTTTATGATTATATTTTTAGTAGATCTCTTCAAATCCCGTAAAAAATAGGGGTTTTCATTCAAATTCTTCGTATATATTGCCAACAAACTGTATTTGATCTAAAATAGTTTACAACAAACCGTATATTTTGTAGTAGTTCCCACCGTAATTTGTGGATAGCCTTAATAATTTTTCAAGTGTCGTTCAGTGCAAATTCGTGTTTTTCATTCGTAAATATTCTGTTTATTATTGTTATTATTAGTATTATTATTATTGTTATTATTATTATTATTATTGTTGTTATTTTTATTATATTAGATAAATTTATGTATATAACGGAATTGAAGACGATAATAATGATAATGAGGTGCACTTTATTTATAGATTTGTGGTTTTGCTTTCTCCACTTAGAAGCTCAGCAAGACACGGTGTACTCTATACCATATAAACTGCAAGGCTTTTCGGAAAGTTTATGTGAATAATAAAATCTACCTTATGAAGTTACTAACACATATTACTAATTAGGCATTGGAAATGCCTAAATTATTTACGTTCTATTATCTTTAAAGCGCCTTTAATACATATATTAAAACACATTGTTAAATATGATGCATGGTCTTAAAATTATAGGGGTAAACATATGACAAAATGGTCATTACACTAGTTTTTACACAAAGTGGTCAAACCTTTAATCCCTTAAACAACGAGTTCAAAGATGACCAAAGGTTAGGAGTTAGATGACGAGTCACATATGGAAGATGGAAGAAAGTGAAGTAAGGTGTGGGAACTCAAACGCGGATTTGGGTGCAGACCTTCGTAATGGGAGATGGGGATCAGTGTAAAGCGACTTCATGGTGGAGATTGGGATATTAAGATTAGGACCCTCTATGAAGATGGAAGTTTTGTATAACTCCCAATCTCCATACGAATATGAGGCTTCTTACAATAAATCCTTAATTCGCATCTAAATAAGAAAACCTAAACCCCACTCTCATATATCGTTTCAAATCAGAAAAGCCCTGCAGCGGGGAATTCAACAAAAAATTGTTCAATTTTGAAACAATTGAAGTTAAAATTGGTCCTTTTGACACCAATATTATAGTTTTAAAATGGACAAATATTAAAACTAAATTCAGATTTGTCCTCCATTTTAATCTAAGAAATTTATGACAGCACAAAGAGTTACTCCTTTTCCATAAAGGTTGTGTTCGAAAGAGTTCAAATATAGGCAAACATGAAAGCATGATTTTTGTTGCAAAAAATATTAAGTTCCATCAATAGTATATCCATATAAAAGGATTAAGCTGTATTCCTTAGTACAAACATGTGAATTTTGTAATTTCGTATTGGAAAAATAACAAAATCGGCATATGTTTATATTGAAAGATAACGCAAAATCAAATTACCTTTTACCCTTAAGACATTTCTGGGGCCAAATAAAAGGTAAGAAATCTGATTGAGTGTCTGATCTACATGAAATCACAAACATGGATGCTTTGAAATTTCGCGTTGCACCTTATAGTATATGGTGGTGGATTTGATACCTAAGACTAATCTTCGTTTTGAGCTGCCTTAGCTATAAGTCTAATAATCAATATTAAGGGTCGCAGCTATACTAAAATACTCGGTAACACACTTCATACCTAAATTACATTGTCATTGTAGGCCCTACACTGTAAAAACATTTTTTTTAATTGCAATTTACAGAAAAATACTGTAAAACTTCCCAAAACTTACAGTATTTGGCTGAATGTGGAAATACAGGAAAATCCTGTTTAAATTTTATGTCCAATTTTCCAGGCCCTATAATGACAAAATCTAAAAGTGAAGACTTTCTTCCCCCGAAATTTAATGAGTAACAACATCATGATACACTACTATTGAATTTTTCAATTATACCATTAAGTATACTAAAATATACCGGGCAAAAATACTGTAAATTTTACAGGACAAATACTGGCAGCAATTCTGCCACCCCCAAAACCGTAGAAAATATAGCTGTACATGTTTTCTTCAAATTTACTGTATATTTTACAGTGATTGTAATTACATTTTACAACAAACTGTAAAATTTTAAGTATATGCACGGTAAAAAATTGCTGGATAGCCTACTAGTTGGAGGGGTGTGCGTCAGTGCGTTTTATTCTCCACACATCACAATCTCGTAATAACTTACCATATATATATGTTTTTACGCGTTTTGATTAAAATTAATTTTAACAAGATACGTAAATTTACGGTATTTGTTGGCCAGAATTGCTGTGCCAGTATTTTTACTGCTACAATTACAGTATTTTTTTTTTTTTACAGTGTCCCCTAAATTCATTCACTTGTGAGGGCTTTTATTAGTATAATCAGTATATTATGACCTGACTGACTATTTTGTCTTACACAAACTTTTAGATTGATTTAATATCTTAATTCCATCTCCATTATATGACGTCTATAAATCCAAACTCCCTTATTGGGTCCCATTATCAAAAACAACACGCGCTTTTTTACGGAAATTGGGCACTCCATAGCTTTATCCCAATTTGATTATACCGAGATTCTTCGCGCCTGAATTCCATCTAACTTCTGATGCATCATGCTAAAATATTTATTTTTATTGATCCTTTAGAAAAATGGAACCAAATCCAAACAACGTTAGATTCACTGTTAAAACATTGTAGAAACAATTATGCGAAGTAGTGTCTTGGGTAATAAACATGTCAAATCTTTAAACAATTGGCGACAAATGACTAAACACCCAACGGCAAATAATTTTATATATGTTTCGATATGTGTTATTATTCTATTTTCGTGGTCTAAATCCATCTCTCCTTTCTCACAAGCTAATCTATGTAGTATGCCTATAGAAAAATGGAACAATCCAAAGTAAACTTTAGTTGTTACGTCAAGGTTCATAGTAAAAACATAAGTTACAAAATGGAAGCAAGAAGTGTGAGGTAATAACCACGCCAAATATCTTAAAACATTGGCGGTCGAATGCTAAACACCTACGCCAAATGGACTGAATATGTTTCGATCCAAACAGCTAGATTTAGATATTTAAAAAGGTAAACATAGTGCAATGGTGTTAATTTAATTTACCGTGTTGACAGTGGAAATGGTTGGCGACCCCATGGAGAACGTAATAAAGTCCCACGTTAAATGTGGTTTTAGTATAGATTTATAAATAAAATTTAATATTGTTTACTAATAATATTGCTATTAGTCAAGTAAACTACAGTTGTAACGTGGGCTTATACCGTATGGATTTTCACAAATCTTCCAAATCATCGTGAGGATATAAAAAATCCAGAATTATTAAACGATTTTGAATTCGGACTGACTCATTAGCAACATCAATTCTGCGCTTCTTACCACCAACCCAGACGAATTTCTGTGTACTTGATTGAAAGGAAATAGTTTTACTAGTATATATAATTATGAAGTAAACTAAATACATGTAGAGATGTCATTGCTATATACATGTGCTATAATCATTTAAACGTGTGTTTAGTAATTGACAACTCTCTTGTTTTCCTTTTCCTATGTTCAAGTAAACACACATATCTAAATAATATTTATACTAAACGCATCACCATCAATGAGCTTCTAACCTTCCGATCCTCACCTCCCCCAATCCCCCCCCCGACCCCGTTTCCCCCTTCTCCCCCCAATCTCTTCTCCCCTTACTACGACCCCCTCCCTAAACTTTTCTCTTCTTCCGGGGTCTTTATCTGTTTAGTGACTAAATTAGAAGTAAGGAATGTGAAGAATTGTTATCTTTTCCTCCTCATGAATATAAATGAAAATAAACTTATATTTTCATATTATGTCATCTGTATTTCCTAATTTGCTAAAAATCACGCTAATACGGTATTTATACAAATTCAAATTATACGAAGCATGTTTGCTTGAATTCTTGTACGTAAAAAAAGGTACGAATTTTTTTTAGTACATATATATTTTGTCTAATGTAAATAATATGTTTAAAAGGAACAAACTAGAACACATGAAGTCTTTCCCTTCTTGACCGACACCTCAACCCTCTCCCTGTCCGAATCAGAAAGCAAGCCTGAAATATTGAAAAAGTTTAGTCTTAAAACTGTTTTCAGGCCGTTTTTACAATAACAAAATCGACCTTTTTCGTCACCCCGCACGAAAGGATTTTAGTTATAATGGACTTCGTTTGTTGATCTATTGCTTTGTGTAGATCGAATTAGGCCATTAACATTAATTAAGAAGGCCATGGACAGTATGAATGTTACAGACTAATTTATACAGTCTGATGTGATTCAGTTGTGAAACCTAAGCCATTGGAATAAAACCACTCCGGAGTGGTTTTATTCAAAATGCATGATTTTACCCACAACAAGAAAATGCTTAGACTTTTTTTCATTTAGGTGAAAAAACACATATAAAAGCAACAAATGTATCAAAATGTAGGGTTGCCCTAGTATGCAAAATGTGCCAGTCTTCCTTTGAAGGGCAATGAACAGGCTGCAATAGCGGCATTGTTGATTAAAGAGGTATGTTGAGGAATTCCAGAAAGAAGCGCCCATTTTTTCGAACCCTGTTTTTTTCATTATTTGGAATGCTTACCAATGGATCGTGACACGACAGGAAATCAAAGCTTGGTTTTTCTATAGGGACGATACGATAGCAGGAAAGTTCAAAACAAGGTTTTGCAGGTTTCTTTGTAAGGGTTTGTCCAATAAACTTTCAAACGTGTCTCGGGAGGTATCTACGATCTTACGAACGATCCCAGTGCCATTTTTGAAGAGAAAATCGTATCCTCAAAAAAATCTCCTGTCACTTTAATAGCTTAGATTCCAGTATGTTATGCCCTAACTTTCTCTGTATTAATACTCCTTTATTCCACCCCCACCACTCGAAATTAGTACTTTGCTCCCGAATGGATGGTTGGATGCAATAACTAGGCATTTTGAACGTCATAATAATGGAATGCTGAGGTCGTTGTAGCACTTATAAGCGAATCAAATAGCATTCTTCCACAAAATCACTACATCAAATACTAGTATACCAATATGTCTGAATTATTAATTTATTATTTATATAACGGCCGCCAGACCGCTTCTTTAATTGAGATGATATAAATAAAACATAAGCTGAATTAAAAAAAAATGTGGCCATGTTTTCTATGCAAGGAGGCACATTTAAATCCTAGACGTACGACAAAACGTGAGCATATATTAACTCACAGCTTTGTCAGGCCTGTATGGCCGCCGTCCCCCCGCCTGCTGCGTTTTCCTACGTCACAATAGGCTTCATTCTATTGACACGTACACGCATTTGATGCACAATGGTTAATGTTGCGGCTCTCACGTGGCTATTGAAGGAAAAGAGGTTGTATTGTCACATGTTTTTTGGTATCTTGATGCGAATTTTCCAACACCGGTTTCACCAAATTCAACGCATATTTTGAAACGCAACTTTCATTTCTTTTGTGGCATTCATCCTGTTATGGGGGGGGGGTGCGGCTTTTACAGGTGTAGATTAGTTCATAGAATATATTTCCGTGTCAGATTTCCACACTGATTAGGATTTGTGACGATGAAATCATAAACCAAGTGTCAAGTTGATTACAAAATCAAAATTTGCTAATTGATTCAAAATACACACCTGAAAACAACATTTAATCACAATAAGTCTGTGTTTAGATACATCCTCACTTCCTTCACAAATCAACAAAAAATAACAACTATATCAGTATTTATATTGGCTGTTATACCGGAAAAGAAACCGGAGTGCAACAACAAATTATTCAATTTGCTGTTAATTAAGTCAGCTCTCCCTAAACCACTGATGCAAACCTGTAAAAAACTTTTCCAGACACCTTATCTATTAACAATAATTTTTAAGCCCCAACAATTCTATATGTACTCCAAATTTGGGGTTGTTTGCTTAACGGCGCGACTTTCGGCCTGAGATCTGCGCCCCTAAACATGTATTATTTCAAGGTTCGATGAAACTTCTTAACTTTCTACTGCTTTATCACTAATCATATTCTCAGCAATATAAATTTTCCATTCCGTTTGTGGAATATCAAACCGCGTCTGTACTTGAGAGAACTTGCATTTAGTATCTTTTTATCCGCATTACCATTTTTGCGATTTGCACCGTTGCAGAAAGCGTGAGTGATTTATAATCCACTCCCATAGACCTTGCGAAAGAGTCTGCACAAAATGTTTGGTGGTTTTTTGGCGACCTTGACTGCTGATTCCAGATGTTGATGATTCAATTTTTGTTCCCCCATCCTTTCTCATTTTGAATCTGTAAGTAGCCTAAACAAAACGGGCAAATATATGTAATTGTTTCACACGGGATTAAATGGTGTTAGACATGTTCCTCAGATTCTAAGGATTGAAACGTGTATAGTTTCTACAACCTACCATTCACAACTCTTGTGTTTGCACGAACATGAAAATGTTGACAGGTCATCAGGTTAACATACGTATGGAAAGTTACAACTGGAAATATACATTTACTTTATGTTAAGAGCTGACTCAGATTTCTTTGAAAATAATGCAAAGGTTAATTAGGTTGTTTCAGAGTTGACCAAAGCGCCGCGGAGGAGGTTTTGCTTTCTCATTCACTTGTTCGGTCAATATCACGCATGGATGATATAGTAGCGTGATTTCTGTTTCGAAATCATAGACATTTTAAAGTTTGGTTCATATCACTTTATTGTTGTGATCATTTCTTCAACATGATCAACATAGTCATTGCCCTTAACATTGACACCACGAATTATTAACTCACATCAATTTATTATATATCAAACAGTATTCCAATACGGTAAATTTAGCATGAAAAAGAAAGCCATGTAGCCCTTACAAGGGGAAGTTTCCGTAACCTGACCCATCCTGACACACTTTTTTTCTGACACACTTAGTAATTCGAACCTGAAGCAGAAGAAACTGTGCTTTTTCCCGTGGAAGGTTTACGAATTCCTAAGTGTGTCAGAAAGAAATGTGTGTCAGACGGTCAGGTTACGGAAACTCCCATTACACCACGATCTCTATCAATGGATTGGCTACACAATAGTTATTATATACCTCCTATATAGATCCCTGTCATCTGATGTGGTTTAAAGTGGAGGCAATAAATTCCAACTAGCTTCAAGAAGTGAACCAAACTGAACATATGGCCCTGGAAGAGCGGGCATAGGTCATAAACTATGCCCGGGACACCTCTTCCCTGCGTAAAGGACTGTCGTAACGACTATTCATCCGTATTATGATTGTACATATTGAAGCTGGCGTAAGAGATGAATATAAGTAGCCCCTGATCGTATTTTGTTTACTCGTACTGTGAAACGGCTGAATCGCAGTAGCAGCCCATCAGTATCATGCTTTGAGCTGTAGATGAAGATCTAAAGCATCAGGATGTCAGCTCAAAGGGCTATCCAAACGCAAGGTAAGTACACACCGTGAAAATCGAGAGTATAATATGACATCGATGACCGCCATCTGCGGCCATTAAGTACCTGCCCAATTCGGAGCTGCGATCATCGCGTCATGAAATGCCGGAAACATTTGTACGCATCTTGCCGAAAAAAAATGCAAGAAGTCGATTACGGCGATTCGTTATGGACTCCAACATCACTTCAACACAAGAAAGGTTAATTGTTAATTCTTCACAAGTTGTGCACCCTAATTTACACAAAAGTGTTAAACCATACCTGCATGCCATGCCCATGCCTGTCCTACACATGGCGATCATGTCGAGGGACCCCCATGCGAACGGATCGCCACGCCGATCCTGTCTATGGGGTCCCTCAAACAATTAGGGTTATTACTTGAACATCAAGTTTTTCTTTACATCACGTTAAGTCCCCTTAGTGTGTTTTGGGATGCCAAACATCTAGCTGCAAAGATTAATTTGTTTCAGAAAAAAACTGATTTTACCTGCTTTTTTTTTGGTGCACTTGCAATGAAAATCACAGAATAAGGCCTGTGTTTAGCATCCTGGCTTAGAATCTTTCTTTTACCATCAGATGACAATAATCTATATATTCCGGTATATAAAACAATATTGACTGCTTTTTATTCGGAGTATGGTTGAAACTATAAGCCCTCGGTGATCTGAAACCATACTATGCCATCGGACTTTACGCCTCGGGGCATAGTCTGGTTTCGAGATCACCTGGGGCCTATAAGTTTCAACCATGCTCCCTCATAGCAGTCAATATTTGTATATATGTAAGCAGATGAGGAAAGCAACCAGCTGGTCGATCTTGGAATTACCCACCAACACCATATACTTCCAACGACACCGTTTAACAGAAATTGTATATCCTAATTGTATATTGGGGACATACCTCCCATACGCGCGCACTTCAAATAAATTGAGCCGCTATGAACTGGCTTATTCTGTAATCTTTATGTCGCTATTATACAGGGTGGTTTCAGAAAGAACGTTACCCTCCAAAAAACGGCCAAACTTTACGTATCAACTTCTCTGTTGTAGTTTTATATTATGAAAATATTGTACGTTTTTTAACATATGGTGTGAAAAACAGACCACAGAACACAAGAAAACGTGTGATGAAAAAAAAATAACCAAACAATGACTATTCCCTCAAAAAATGATGCAAAACCTACTTTGTCACGGCTGGCAAAGCAGAGAAAACATTTTACATTGTAATTCTTAGGGATTTGAGCACACAGAAAACTCATCAGATTTAATTAATGTGTTCACCTGATGAAAATGCCTAAAGTAACCGAAACATGGCATTAATTGTTTTCAGTGCATGATGTGACCTAAATCCTATCATTAGTCTCTCATCATATAATGCAAATATGAATTTGGTTGAAGCGCAACTTTTCAATAAGACTTTGGGCGCGACTCCTACCAATGGCATATAGTACGGGAAATGGTCTGGGGTGAAGGGGGACAGCGTTAATCGTGAATGGGTGGTTAAAGTTTTTTTCCTCAATTTAGGGTTCCCAGTAGTAAGATTAAGATGGCAATCAGGGGGGGAACAGAGAAAAAATTTGGGAAGCATGGCAAAGATTCTAAAAAGGTGCAAGGAGTGAGAGATGTGGTCGTCAAAGAATAGGGCAATCATCCGCAAATAATGCTGCCGTGTGTAGACAACTGAACAATAAAACTATATTATTATGCATCTGGTTGCACCAATCCTGGAGTGCGAGTAGCGCGTACCGCCAACACTGCACAATACGCAAAAATATTGGGCAACCCATCTTCAAGCAAATAATCTCATTTTTATAGTTTGTAAAGCCATTTTAAAGGATTTTGTAAAGTCAGCTTCCTTTGCTCTAATAATAATAAGATTGGATTCTTGTTTCGTTGATAACAGAAAATATCGCCCTCGACAAGAAAATATCAGGCGAGTCTTCGACTCGCCTGATAATTGATCTAGGCTCGGGCGATAATTTCTGTTAGCAACCTCAGCCATCCAATCTTATATAAGAATCATGCAATGGACCTGGAATTTGGAATATTATTGCCCGGAGTGTCCTACACATTTTTATGTTGGGCTATTTTGCATCCATGGTTTTCCTCTTCTAATACTGGCGTGACAGTAGGTTGCATCATTTTTAGGGATAGTCATTATTTGGTTATATTTTCATTTCAACCGTTTTATTTCTTGTTTTCCAACCATAGGTTCATTAAGGTACATATTTTCCCAATATCAAGTGTTAAAACAAGGAGGTTAAGAATTGATTAAGTAAACAAAATTTTCCGTTTCTTCTTGGAGGTAACGTTTCTTTCTGAAGACACCCTGTAGCTTGCTATAAACAGGTTTAAAAACGTATGGTTAAGGCGTCAACCAGCTGGGTGAAGAACTCATGTCAGTCACTGTTAGATGATAACGGAGGACCGTAGCCCGGATGCATAAATTTGCAGTTTGTTAATTCATTTTGTCAAGAAACAAGTCTACATCCTCCAACGAGGTCGTCATTTTGTCTTACAAATATTGGGGGGGGGGGGGGGGGGTTCTAATCTGAGGAGTATTTTTAAAAGTTAAAATAGAAAACAAAAATTCCACTTATAATGACATAGAGGCTCACGAATCATACACTGCAAACAAACTAGTACCTAATTCATTACTGGATGCTTAATTCGATTCGCATTTCTTAACATTTTCAATATTAATCAGGCGAAACACGCATCGCGTACTAGAACAATCATAACATAACTGCACTTTTCTTCCTTGTAGTTAATTAGTTTGAAAAATGTAAGAAATGCGAATTAAGTATCAGTAATGATCTCGTTACTAGTTGGTTTGTCAGTGTAGATGCGTGAGCCTCTATAGTCTTTAGATATACATTGTTTCGGCTTGCGGGTCAGCATCTTCTCTGATCTCGTACACTGTGTGTTGTGTGTGTTGTTACCCGACCGCTTATCCTCCATTAGTATCATACGATCTGTATATCGGGAACGGCTGTATAGCTCAGTGGTAGATCACTCGTCAAGAAGCGCGAGAGTTTTCCCCGGGTTCGAGTCCCCGTACAGGCGCATACGTTCGATATTTTTCTCAGATGTGTGTACCTGTGAATGTTGTTAGGATTGTTTCTAATACGTCGATGCGTGTTGCTTCTTCCTTTATTTAATTATTTGAAATGTTAAGAATGCGACTAAGCATCAGTAATGGTCTCGTGTACTAGTTTGTTTGCATTGTCTGATCGCAGGGGACTGTAGTGAAACAGTGTGCGCTTCCGGATAAAAATTGTGATTTGGCACTACGTACTTTAATTCATTGAAATCCATAACCTTGATGAAGAACTTGTCAACCCCCCTTATTTGCCCCCAGCTTGGGTTTCAGTTATACAGGGGTCCAAGTTTAAAATGTTCCGAATGTGTTAAAAGCACACCATGGTGTTTTGTTGCTGGTTAAAAGGATTCCACAAAGGTAATAGTTTACACTATCTATGGTTTATAAGAGTCCAGAGTGACGAGGTAAAACTGTAAAAATTGCGAAAAAGTAAATTTTTGGTGGGTACATTTGTCATAAAGTTCAAGTTGCTTTGATTCCGTTAATATGTGGTGCCATTTTCCCATATCTTAACAGGCTTGAAATACGGAATCGTTTGCCTATCTGTTATGCTTAGTTTTCACACGTTATCCAACAAAATAGTTCAATAGGTCAATAGATCCAATAGCGCAATATCTGTAAGATTTTCGCCATTTTGGTTAATAACCAACACGTAAGATAGTCAAACTATTCCTATATTTCATCTATGAGCTAAACCAACATTTGATACCACATTTTACAACATTGGACACTTTACTTTTGTGACCCCTGTACAACCAAAATGGAGACTTTTTTAAACCATTTTTTACAGTTTTTACCAGAATTCCTAAACTATAAGTCACAGGTTGTATAAACTATACCTTTTTGGAAATCCGTGTAACCCAACAGACATCATGGTGTGCTTTTCACACAATCGGAACATTTTAAAAATTAACCCCTGTGTCACCTTGTAAATCCACGCTGGGGGCATAAATGGGTGTGGCAGGGGCTTCCATCAATTTTTTTGATATCATGTATAAAGTACTTTTGTGTACCAAAATCACAATTTTATCAGTATTGGCCACACATCACATCAAGATCTTTGCACTACATCCCCCACATGATGCGTGACCTCTATAGAGTCTTTATATAACTTATACATTGTTAGGCTTGCGGTAAGCAATCTTCTCTGATCGCGTACCTGTTTGTTTTTTGTGTGTGTTGTTTACCCGACCGCTTATCCATGAGTATCTACCACATCTCTGTTATCAGGGACGGTCTGTATAGTTCAGTGGTAGAGCACTCGTCCAAGAAGCGATAGGTCCGGGTTTCGAGTCCCCGTACCGGCTCCTACGTGGAGATTTTGTTCTCAGATGTGTGTGCCTGTGCATGTTATGTTATGAGTGTTCTTATACGCGATGCGTGTTTCTTCCTTGTATTTAATTACACTTTATAAATAATTTTCTTAAAACCAATCCAAAAAAAAAAGCCAAGAACGATTCTTTAGGCATGCGTACGTTTGCTGTTTACCCCTAGACTGCAATTTAAATCTCTCTTAGGTTGATAAATACGGCACGTTTATCTCACGTATCTAGCCATATTTGCTGTAACACATTCGAGTGCAAAAGTTACGATTGCTTAAATATGTTAGACAGTTGATAGTAACCCTGCTGAACCCATGATTCTTTAACGTGCTGCAAATGGTTGCCTTAAGGATGGGTCTAAACAAGTTAACTGCTGGGGCTCATATTTTTTTATTAATTAAATTGTCCAATCATGTTGAAAAGTATACCGTGTTTCTTTGTCTAACAATACGGATTCAAAAATTGTATCTTTTGTAATCTGCAGCCTAATGTTGTGGAGTTTTTAATCTAAAAACAAGCAAATAAAAAGGGTCACTTTCTTATACGGTGGGTCATATTTGAAAATTACTCCCGTTTGGAAGAAAGGTATATTAAAGTAAGGAAGTTTTGATGTCTTAAATTTGTTGTTTAACAAAATAGGGGGAAATAAGGTCAAACCCTCATGGAAGCAATGGACCTTTGGTGGGCTCCTACAATCAGTAACTAAGCATTTAACCCTATTAACAAGGGTAAATGTAAATCTAGCCCATACTGTTTTGCATATTGCATTGTTATTTCCGTGTACTAGTACGTAGGCGAAGATTGCCGGATGCTGTAACCGGTAGAATACAAGCAATTTGGGAGGACTCGCTATTCTTGCAACACTGGTGTAATTATGAATTTTGTTTTAATTACTTGTATTGAATATTAAAGAATACAAGGAAAAAGGTTCATTCTTCATGTAAGACTGCATGGAATTAGCCTAGCATGAAATCTTCTATAAAAGGATCAAAGGATTACAAGGATTGTACAGCTTTATTCCGTAAAAGAGTATTTACTCTAGTCTAACTCATGAATATCTTACACCAAGGACACACCAGGAAAAGGCTTGAAACTGATTACAAAAGATTGCACGAATGATACCACATTTAACTATGTACATTCTCTAGAATTAACCGAATATACTAATCCTTATTACTTTATTAATTCGATTAATTGTGCTCTTATTTCTTTACAAATTATACATATCTAATCGGTATTGCTTTGGAATTAAAACATACACTACTATCAAATACCAACCTTTTAAATGATACTCCCTGAGAATTTGAGTAATTGAAACAATTTTTCTGAATTTCATTTCAAGATATGTTGACGACCACCGCATGTGTTGCCATATTGATGGTCTGGAGAATTGCATCACACTCGAGCCACAACCACCACTGTTTATGTGTGGAAGCCTCATGCAAAACTCCCTTCTTAGAATCGCGATGTGGATTCTTGGCGTCAGCGCTCTTCTGGGAAACTTCGCTGTTGCTGTCTGGCGATTTGGAGAAAAGTCCAAATCCGCAACTCAAGTAGTTCAATCCTCACTGATTTTTAATCTGGCTGTCTCAGATTTTTTCATGGGTGTTTACATGGTTATATTAGCCAGTGCTGACATTTATTTTGGGGATGAGTATTTTGCTCATTCCGACGAATGGCGTTCGGGTGTTACTTGCAAAATAGCGGGGGCTATCTGCCTTCTTTCAAGTGAAGCCTCTGTGTTCTTTATTACAGTTATTAGCTTAGATCGTTTCATAAGCATTGAGTACCCCTTTAGTAATCTCCAGCTTAGTCCTAGAACAGCAAGAATTGCTGCATGTCTGACGTGGTCCTTTGCATGTACTATTAGTATTGTACCAGTAGTATTTGCAGGTCCTGATTCAGATCTCTACGACTTGTCTGACGTCTGTGTTGGTCTCCCCCTTATCACCCGTCCATCAAGTTACCAGATTTTAGAAAACGAAATAGGAAACCCCTTATCAGAGCAATCGTTTGCTCTTCCAGTTCCCAGTGATTCGAAACCAGCCTGGTATTTTTCAATCGGAATATTTCTTGGTTTGAATTTACTTTGCTTTCTAGGTATATTCTTATGTTACATTAAAATCTTTATCACTGTAAATCAGTCGAGGAAACAAGTGCAACGGTCAAACAAAGTTGATGAAGAGATCAAAATGGCACTGCGAATGGCTGCGATAGTTGGTACAGATTTTCTCTGCTGGATGCCGGTTATAACTATGGGGGTGTATATTGTCACAGACGGGAGCTGCGGTTATACCTCTGCAAATGTATACTTGGTCGGTTGTATTTATTCTCCCTATCAATTCCTCTCTAAATCCATACTTGTACACGATTGCCTCATTGGTATCATCGCGAAAACAGACATTTGGTGGAAAGACAAGTAACACTTTGAAAGTAACTGAAGTTAAATCATCCGCTTCTTTAACTGATATGGAAGGCAGGATGTAAAAGAACACAGGAAGGTGAATTTTTGATGGGTCTTTAGTGAAAGCCGTGTAATTGTATAAAAAAGTGACATGAAGATTAATGTGTGTGATAAATCATGACCAACAGAAATAAGGGGCCCGTAAATAAAAAAAAAATTCTGTTAAAAAAAAAAAAAAAAAAAAAAAAAAAAAAAGTTCTTTCAAACGTCATGTTTGGGGGGAGGTGGTTATCTCGTTATTTCTTGAAATGTGGTCGAGGATATCACACATTTCTTAAAATGTCACTAAATCATGTATACCGTCATATAGGCCTTGGTCGGAAGTTTCAAAATCCGTATCAATTTTGCACCCTTGTTGCCTTGGTAACCATGCTAGGCCTGTGAGGCTGTGAATAGCTCAATTTTCAATACGCGTAACTCAGACAATGTTCGAGGTACATTAGTGGCCCGTGGGGATAAGGTTCACCGGGACATTCCGGAAGAAACCAATAAGCACACTTTTACTGAACAATTGAAAAACTAAGGGAAATTTAAAAAAACCGAAGACATGCTTTTCTAGAACTTCTAGTCTTTTTAATATCTGTGCCAGTCCTATACAATGTTTCGTTTCTACTTAAGTTTGTTTGGTAATTGCTGATTTTGCCGTTTTGACGAATGAGAATGAGACATAAAAATGAAGACCTGAGAGCAAGAAGTGCATAAGTCAATTTTGAGCATTGTGAGATACTGACATTTGAAGTTTTCAAAATACTGTAGAAACGACCAAAAGGTGATACTGAGATGAAATTTGGAGAGTCATATAGGCTATATATTTAGAATTGATTTAACATCAAAAACTGGGAAGAGAATGAGTTGCTGATCGATATTGATCAATTTATTGATTTTGGACTTACATATTTTCTTTCACACACATTGAAGCCATAAACATTGTATAGGGTTGTTGTTAGTAAACTACAAGTAAAATTTTTGCAAACAATGCCCAAATTAAAAAGAAATTTGTTACAAGATATTTTGGATGATTACTGTAAGTAAAACTTCAAAGAAAAATATAG
The DNA here is from genome assembly GCA_023653785.1 of Ophioderma brevispina. Lineage (NCBI taxonomy): Eukaryota > Metazoa > Echinodermata > Ophiuroidea > Amphilepidida > Ophiodermatidae > Ophioderma > Ophioderma brevispina. The sequence goes on from JAMKCH010081339.1 coordinate 74,710, forward strand.
GTGAAAGGAACTGATAGATGTATTGTGGGCAGTTGCGTGCTGCTACATTCAGATTCTGTACTGTGGACATACGCACTTCTTGCACTCACATTGAGCCCATAGAGATTGTACTCGATCTACATTTCAATGCATTCCAATAAAAGTACTCCATTTACAAGGAGATTTGATAAATAACGAACTTGATCTTATATTTAGTTACCAATATCACCCAAATAATCTACAAATATATTGTTCGTTGAAGGCGCTGTTATGGATTTTTTGGTGTCAAAGTGTGGACTTACGTACTCCTTGTCACATTGGTGACAACGCAAAAATTAGACCACACTGAAAAATACGTTTCCAAACTTCCAATTTAAAAATTATACTATAATAATTGTTACCCCAAAGACTATCTTAAACCATGTATAACTCAATTTTCCCCAAAATGGACTTAACCACTTCATGCGCACACGTCTGTACATTAATGTTTGTGGTACGTTGAGGGCGCTATTTGTATGAATGTAAATGTATTTACATTTGTATGTGCAGTATTAAAGGTCCCAGGAAATGCAAATAGAATTGATGTAGTTTGTGTCAAGTCTACAAGGAAGGACCAGAAAGCATTCAATATTTGGTTGGTGATGACATCATTTGTGGTACCATTGACTTACCAGAGAGTAATAGAAAACTCCAGGTGATTGGTGTGGATCTATCCATGACACTGACTGATAATCAGTTTTACAAATGATGTCACCGGTAGTGTATTCTTTTTTTTTTTTTGGCCCTGTTTATTGCAATGGAATGTCCCACAAAGATTTGGAGTAGGTTTATCATCTCATTTCCTGGGACCTTTGATATGATTTAATCAGTTTGGTTGAAAAGATACATTAATTACTTTGTAATTATTCTTTTTACAATAATGGTGATAAATATAGCAGGGCGAGGTAATAAAGAAATACATAAGAGATGTATCTCAAAACACTAAAATTGAGTTATATTTAATTTTCAGCATTGTATTTAATAATTCAATATAAAACTTTTTAAAATTACATACACCATTTTGAAAAATATGGTTAATTATCACTGTTCAAAAAATATTTCATGTAATGTAAATGTATAAGATAAAGTACTTTATTACCGAGTTTTGTGTCACCTTCTGTACTTTGATCAGCCATATCTTTGGAAGCCAGTGTCGGATTTTAGTCAAAGGTTTTAAAAGCGGAGGCTGTACCGCATATGGTGGTTACAATATCTTACTTTTAGCAGTGGATTTGCTTTTCTTTGTTAACGGAATAACCCCCTAAAAGTTTCTTAAATGGCATGGATGTTAGAAATAGCGTACCGAACGAGTTCGGCAGGAGCACACGAGTGTGTGCATGTGCGGATGGGAACTATGCAACTTTTTATCATTATCCCTAACAGTCGTTTTGTCTAAAATCAAATTTATTCATGTGTTCAAAACCATTAGGAGTGAATTCTTTGCCGCGTTCAACTGACCAATTTCATTCTCTCCGTTTGCGATATAAACGCAGACATAATTATACACAAAGAGGAAACCTTCACATTTCAAGGGTGAATTACGAAAGAGTAAAGAAACAGCACCAATTTCCATTTAAAAACTGCGTTCCGAAAGAGGGTGTTTTAATGCAGGTTAACAGTCTTAACAGTCTTTTATTCTCTTTTGCCTTTTGGAAATAGGATATTGATTAAGGCTGTAAATTTATTGCTTGAAACTGTTTTTGAAGAGATGTTAAGAGAATTTTAATATAAAGCTTATTGTCGTTGCAAAAATATATTAAATGTCTTTTAAGAGCACTATTACAATTGCACATTCTTGTCTTTGTTACTTGAAAGATGGCAGAAAATAATTTTCAATAGTTATTAAAGGTGGGTGTCGCGATCATGGTCCGATTTTTCAAATGTTTCCCCCTCACATGAGAGCATATCACCAAAAGATCTGATTACAATTTTTTTAGTTAAATTGATCTAGCCATTTGAATAGTAGAAGTAAAATGGGGAACTATATTAGCCCATAGGACAGTATGTGATTATTAATGTGGTCGACCATATTTGGAGACGTTTTTGGTCAATGGTCATAACATCAAAAGGAAACATTTTCTGGGCCTAACATTTTACTGTGGTAATGACAAAATAGGAACTTTCTTCTGATACCAAATTCTCAATTATAATGGGGTAAAGGGGGCGAAGTTGTCAAATTATAAACAACGATATACGTAAAATATGGTTTACGTGCTTATTGAACAATCCACGGACGGTTCCCCGTAATTGATAGGAAAAAAGACGCTAAAAAGAAACATAATTGGTCAAAATAATCTCGTGGAACTAGTTTGACATTGGTAACAGCCGAGTTGTATTTCACCTGTTTTTGCACTATTTTTTACCTCAAAATTGACAAAATTTCGGAACATGCAAATTTGAAAGATTTTAAATGCTTCCAAAGAAATGCATCGCAGATCTTTTCACCAACGTTAAACAGGATGATGCTTATGGTGCGGGTGGTGTAAGGTGTTCAAATTTTAAGGTCAAATGCATCTAGAGGTCATTTGAGGTTATTGTTAAGTGATTAAAATGGCTTCTTCCACATTAAACCAGTGTTGTTTAGAATGACCATTACGAACCGGATCTGGGGTGTTCAGGAATCAACAGGTCATTGTTGAAAAAAAAAATGCTCAAAAGTACCATTTGCACAGAAATGGATAGGTATACCAGAATTACTCAGAAGGATCCTTTAGAACTCAGTCATGTGGTTTTTTTTAGGATTTGAGGTTATAGGTCTTCTAGAGGTCATTCATAAAATGATATTTTTCTTTTGTTTTGTTTCTGTTTGTTTAATCGTCTTACTTTGTTTGTTTTGTTTTCCTGAACAGAAATATATGACTTGGTATTTTGTTAATGACAAAAGCACTCAATCTATGAAAAATACAATCTATGTAGCAATTTTGTCCAGGTGTACCTAACACCTGGACAAAATTGCTACAGAAGGTTTCTTGCTGTAACTAGCAGTAAAAGATCTCCCAGACAACATATCAAAATGGTAGAAAAAGGGAAGCCTGGCAAGATATGCTAATTTGCATTTATCTTACGTGGACGTATACGCCCATATTTCGACATCGACAAAGGTATAGAGCTCATAAATGCATGTTTAAGGAGATTTTCCATTTTTCTGTTACTATTTGAACATGTTTTCCATGGCTATGCCTGCAAGGTGTGTAGCACTTGCAATTGATATATTAAAAGTGGAAAGTGATGGTCATTATTCAAGATGGCCGCAATTTTCCCGCCAAAATTAATTTTGCATTCAAGATGATTTGTCAGACTGCAATCAGGATGGGGAGATCTTTATTTAGCAAATTATTATCAGAGAGTATTTATTCTAACACATTGGGTAATTAGTGCTGGTGGGGCACTCCCTATGCGAAGTGAGGCCAGTTGAAATATAGGGTCCTTTCCCAGGTCCTTTCAGATAAAATGTACCCAAAAATACGGGGTCGTTCGGTACACAAGCTGAATAAAAACGGGGTCATCCATTATGAAACTTAAGAAGGGGCCAATGATGTTAAAACCTGAAGTTAAAATAGGAAGTGCCTCTTTCCAGAGTTCAAATTGCCATGAAATTATAAAATTGTTGCCATGAAATTATAAAATTGTTAAAATGTGCACGTAGGCTGCGAAAATTTTGAATTTGGGTGTTCAAATTCTTTAAAAAAAGTGGATAATTTTATGCAAAACTTGTGATAAAAGTGGATAGCAGGAAAGAAGAAAATGGGGGTCATTGAGTATGTGAACATTTTAAAAAGGGGTTATTTGGTAATAGCCTGGGTAATAGATGAGTTGACATGTGACGTCAACGCCCGGCAACGAACAAAGCACTGCCCGGCAGTATGCATGAGCATCTGCAGGGCTTGTGCTTTTAAAATTCGCGCTCAATCAGGCGTGATAAGGCTATTGAATGCTGTAACTGTATGGGCATATTCTTCGCACCTCTAACATGTCAGTAGACCAGGTGCTAACTTGTGTTTGTCAACATTGATGTCAGCTCATCTATAGGTAGGACAGCAGTATAAAAAGACGGTCAAGCATTCTATACGTCACCAAGGTCAGCATCTCACAGACATTGTCTACGCAGCTCTAACAGGGGATGTGATATGTGCTGCACAAGATCTACTCCAAAGCATCATTTGAGAATGCTGCAGATAAAGTCAACCTACATCTAAATGCCAAAGAGACGGAATGGAATACACGACCATCAATGAGGAAGAGAATCACCAACCTATCTGCACTACACACGGTACCCAACTCATGCTTCCTTTTTTCTACCTTTTTGATATGTTGTTTGGGAGGGTTTGTACAACCTGTTACAGCTAGAAAACCTTCTGTAGCAATTTTGCCCAGGTCATACCGTAGATTGAGTGGACTATTAATCGGGGAGTCTGTGAATGATTACTACCACTTTCCCCGTTTCCGATTTATAGAGCGACACTGCGAAAGTGAAGCGAGTCGAAAATGTATCAATTAGGTAAAAGTTCGACAAGATATAGAACTGCCAAACAACCAGTTGGATGCATTTGTCAAGATAATGGTCCCACGTGCGATATTTTTTTTCCGTAGTTAACTTGTGAAATTACACTATAGCTTGAATAGATAGACGGACTTCTTGTATTTCACTTTAACAAAATTCGAAACAAATTAATTTTTCAAAATTGAGCACAGAGTGGGGTAATAACCTGCGTCAAAAAAGAAGCAAGAAGCAATCTTAACCGCTATTAATTTAATATTAACCTCACGGAATAAACGCAGTCATGCGTATATACATAGAGAAACGGTATAATAAGGGCGTATAAAAACGCAACAAAACTTCTCCCCAATTTTGGTGGTAATTGTGTAAAATTACATCAAAATAATTAATGCCATCTTAAAGCCACATATCTCGGTTATTCATGACCGCACATGAATAAATTACCTATCATTGGAAAGAGGGGATTTGTGGCTTAAGATGGCACTGATTAATTTTGGAATAATTTTACACAATTACCACAAAAATTGGGAAGAAGTTTTGGTGCGTTTTTATTGATACGCCCTTTACATGTAGAACCAATCAATATCATGTGGTATGATATAGATAATCAATGAGCTATATGGCGTTCGTGAAAATAACAGGCTTGAGCGCTTGACTTGGTTAACTTAGCTCGAGCGGCCTTCGGCCGCGAAAGCCTGTTATTTTCACGAACGCCATCATAGCACATTGATTATATAGCATACAATTAGAGTATGATATATAAATAACCTTTTTTAAAACAATATTTTTGTTTAAAACATGCCAAAATTGGATTGATAACGAAATAATTTGTCGCAATTTAAATTTAACATATTTAATAGAGCAGGAGCAGAATATCATAGGGTCCTATCTAAGGTTTAACACCTTTAGTAGTTAGTATGGACCCTCTACATCAATGCAAGGTAGTTAGTGGTGTCAAATTGTGGTGTCACCTTTTCATAGGGGCAATTTAAAGTTAAGCAGGGGACAACACCCGTGGTCAAATCTTAAATTACTCCAATCATGTTGGAATGTATGCCATATTGTTCGTCTAGTCACAAGGATTCCAAAAATGTATAGTTTGTACCATCTATGACCATTGGTTTTAGAGTTATTGGATAAAATGGCTAAAAGTGCAAAAAAGGTCAAACTCAATTTGTGCAGGGGTCAACATTGAAAGTTACCCTGATTATGTTTTAAATGCTTGCAAATTATTGCCTGAGGAATGAGGACTCCCAAAAAGTATAGTTTTGATTATGTTAAATGTTTACTTACCGAGATAAAGGTCAAAGAAGGTCAATGCCAATTGGATTATGTTGCCCCATGACATATTTTGTCACATAGCATGACAACTATGCATTGCAGATGCTACAAACTATTCCTTATTTTGACAGATTAAGCTAGATGAACAATTTGTTTCATTTTTTACCAAAATTGGAGCAACTTCTGATTTTGACCCCTGTACAAATGGAAATTGACCTTTTTTGCACTTTTAGCCATTTTTACCCAATAACTTTAAAACCAATGGTCATAGATGGTACAAACTATACATTTTTGGAATCCTTATGACAAAATCAACAAATCTTGAACTGATGACCGTTGCTGTTATAGTATATTTCTAAATTATGTACGTACCTTTATGTGTATTGTGTGATGTCGACATTAGTGGAAGCAGCATTTGCTTTCAAATGGAAATGACGGCGTCGGATGGGGAGCTTCTGCAAGCTTGATCTCAAGAGGTTGAAGCTGACTAAGTACTGTTTTTTTGGGGGGGGGGGAGGTACCCTCCAAATTCAACCAGTATTGTTCAGATCTTAAAATTTTCATGGGTAGGTTTTTGTTGTTTGTTTTCATTTTTGTCTTTTTGCAATTACCCTAAAGGAATTGTAGTTCTCCATACAAATTTTAAAATGACAGTAAGAAAATCAAATATCTGAATTATATCATACATTTGCTGTTGTAAAAATAATAAATTGTTTCATGTCTATGTATGAGAAAATGTTTGATGTAAAGAGCAATCAATTTTTAAAGTTCATTTACAGGTTGCATACCGCTCAAAGCAGAGACGTTTATAAACGTCTCTGGCTCAAAGTGTGTACATCCATAGATTGCATAATTTGACACCATAGAATTTGTATCTTAAGTTTTCCATCAGTATACAGATCGCGCCGCTATAGATCAGGTAATAGCAATATTTGTAAACATGTTAGGGCCTGGTATCTTGAAATAGGTCCGCCTGACTGTTACACACTGGGCAATTGTATCTGTTAGAGTTTTAATACTATGGGCCATAACGATTCGCAGGCAGCAAAAGAAGTGACGTAGGATGTTAACTGGTCTATATCTAATTGTCAGGACATTGTATTTCTGGAACCATTACCGTTACCCGCGTGTTCAGTTGTGACCCCAACTTCCGAGTGTGCGTGTTATTAAAAATAACAAGCTCTACACCACTGGCGAGTGCCAAATTGTGTAAAACGTTTTTCTATGGAGTGTGAACTGCGCACTATGATGAGATTGCGATTTATTCCGTATAGAAATATGTGTTTACACAATTTGGCACTCGGCGACCCTCCTAGAGCTGTTATTAAAAATAACACCCAGTAGCCTTCTCGAACCTGGTTCGTAGTAGATAATGCACGGGAAAACAATAGATAACAGCAAAAGACGAGAAGTGTATGATGCTGTAATACATACAAGTTAACTACGGAAAAAGAATTCGCGTCCCGCGCTATAGGGTTGCCTTGGGTCGCCTCGGAAACTTGGTCAAAGTCAGATTATCTTGATGTTTTTATATTGAGAATATGACAAGATTAGATTTCATACAGTTGATGCCTTTAAACCACATAATATAACAAATTCAAGCATTCTTTGACAGCATCTACTAACAGGCTATTTTTTTTAAATTTAAGTATGTTTTAAAAGATATCTTTGCTGTCTAAAAGAAATCATTATTTGCAGAATTAACTAACAAATGTTGTCTATGGAGATCGCCATATTAGGCATTGGTGACGTTGCTCGGCATTGGTGACGTTGCATGACAAACAGGTGTCTGTGGAATGTCTAGGGTACTCCTGGTCCGTAAATCAAATTATATAATGTGTCCAGTAGAAAATCACTATCGATAGCTTAAAAACTGGGACGAATTCTTGAACAGGTAAACTGAAAAGGTCTGGTTATTTCGTTCATTGGCTACTTATTTCAAGACACGCTCTGTGCTACATACATCATGATTTCTATTTGTTCACGTGGGCCGATGCAAAATATCATACGGAAGATATTATGTTTTACTTTGTTTTCAATAATATTTTTCTGACTAAAAGACATTCATTTTAAACAAAAATATATTTATAATATGCTAAAGCATAGGTTCTATTAGCCTAGCATTTCGCTTTAAAGGTTGGATTTCTCAAATATGGCATGGTTTAACAACTGTACCGTAATGTAAGAGAGACCGATGACCGAAATTCCGCCGCCAAATGAAATTTGTTTATTTGATATCCGAAATGGCTTACGCATTCATTTGTTAACGTAAATTAAGGTTGATTAAATGAGTGTACAAGAGTGTTCGCTTATCAAATCTTATTAATTCATCTCAAGGTTGAGTGTTTTGTATTTAGTTTTTTGTCAAGATTCAACAGATCGGAATTTTCTTTACACACGATTACCTAAATGCGCTTAAGGTTAAATTACAACCCACGTGAATAATAGTAGTATTTCATCGTTGACTCGATATCTCCATGCCTTATTGTGTACTTACCTTCATGACTAGACGCATAACCACCCGCAGCCCGCGCGCAAGTGGCTGTAGCCTGCTAAAACAACACGGGGATCAGTCTGCTCATCCGTCCCAACGGTAAGGGTATAGCCGGCTGACTATGTTTTCATTTGGAGACTGATGGACCAATCTTTTTCACATTCATGCGGGGACAATTGAATATTAATTATTAAAGAACAATATACAGATGTTGAATCTAAAAAAGGAAATTTGATTATGGGAATAACAGCCAATTTTTGGAAAAAAATAAAGATTTGATGACGTCCGGCATTGATTGTTTATTATTTGCTTAGGGGGACCCATTCAGGTAAAAATTGACGTACGTATCCCTACAAATTGGAAAAAGCAACCGATTATCGTCATCGTACGTCTTTTTTTGAATCAGTAGGGAAAAGTTAAATTTGTATGTTTAGGACATAATACAGGGTTTTTGGAAAAAAATAATAGCCCTTTGGGCAGAGAGGGTCATTACAGACTTGATTAACATAGTCGGATTTATATATAATCGGTCGCCCCCGAAGAGCAAACTGATATCTGATACCTGACACGTGACTTGGTACATGACACGTGACACCAAAACTATTAATCTGTACCGTGATAACTTTACAAACGGCAAGCAGCAAGCATTCTGTATCTCTGTTGTCACAGCGTAATCGATCAAGATGTGAGACTATACCCAAACGTTGTTATGTACAGGGAGTGTAGACACGAGCTGCTCGTTTGGGGCCATTGGGGATTTCCAAATGTTAATTTGTGAAACTGCTACATGCATTTACTATGGCAGTCTCACCGGTCCCAGTGACATTAAAAAATCATCTTTTAAACCTTGTTCAAAAGATCTTAGTAATATCATGATAATTAAGAAAAAAATATGAATTCACATCATTCATGCTTCTGTTAAATTACCTGTGCATAACTCAAAAAACTCCAGGGAAACTTCCCCTGCAAAAGTAATCTCTATCAAACATAATACCCTTGAACATACGCGCCATGGCTACAGAGCTATGCGCTCGGTAGCCATGCGCAACGATACACTCTAATTCAAAACAGCCCTATTATAATTTAGTATTACACCCCCAACACAATTGCACTACCTGGATTTATGTATTAAAAGTAGCTGTATAAACTTCGTCTCTTCATGCCAATTAATTCAATTCCCTTATTGTTGCTGAAGAGGATATGCTTCGAATATCAGGCATCGAATCCCAATGGACACTTGTGGTAATTACATTGCAGTACAGTATTTGTTGTTTAGCTATTGCTTTCCAATCGCATTATGTGATGCGTGGGTAGAGGAGTTATCACTATGGATTTCCTGCATTTTCTCGATGGGCTCTCTCACTAAACTTTATAGACTTTTCTTTGAAGTAGCTGTCCTTATTAGTCAGGGCCATAATGTGTTTCCACAGCACCCGGAAACATCCCGCTGTGCATGGATTACACCAAAATCAGCTCATGCACTGCTGCTATTTGAAAAATCGAAGACCGTGTAGAAATTTTTTGGTCTAAAATGGTTCCTTTTATACCACCTGAAACCGTTAAGCAGAAAAACTTCTAACCGGTCACATATTTTTGTTCTAAAACCTTATTATTAAACCCGGATAGCAAATTTCCACAGACGTCTACTAAAGTCTGTTGAAGAAACTCTATTTGAGCAATGCCAGTCATAACAATTGCTCAGCAGGACGTTGTTGGCTGCTGTGATGTGTTTCCGTGGGCTTTGAATGAAATTGTCGGAACTTGTTAATTATGACATGATAGCCAAAAAATGATGGTGCCATTATGCAAATTAAGTATAACGTCATAATTCAGAATTGAAATACACCAGTACTCATTCAAATCAACAGTTTAGCTTCCTTTTATCGCTCGAGGTAAGTTAACCAAGTCAAGCGCTCAAGCCTGTAATTTTCACGAACGCCATCCAGCTCATTGATTATCTATATCATAACACAGTCAAGATGGTAAAACCAATGAAGTCATGCAGCATCCCAAGAATATTCAAGATGGCGTCCAAAATATGAAAATTATTGAAAATGCGGCATATTCGGTCAAAATAATAATTAATAAGAAGGAAAAAACACACATATTTTCAAGGGCCATCAGAAACTCTTACCAAGCATTATCTTGCTTCATATCTAGGATGGCTGCCAAAATGTGTCCAAAAGTTCCACCAAAATGGTAAATTTGCGAATAAATTCACAGTTTGATTAGATATAATAATTGTGTGGAGAAAACCATAAAATGTTATTTTAAGGGCACCGTCAGGCATATATTAAATATCATCTTTCCTTAATTCCAAAATGTCAGCCAATATGGATGTCTTCAAATTTCGTTAAAACCTACAGTTTACCATATGAATATATTTAGTTATATTATCCAGGAATCACGAGAAAAGTGTGAATTTTATATGACCTTGACAATAAGAAACTCATGTCTGGTATATTTTGGTTTGTTAACATACTACTTATAATGAAAAAGTATGGCAATATGCCTTTCGTTTAAGTACTTTTAAACCTACAAAATTGCCAAGCATTTGTTATCACTTGACCAACATCTTGCATTTTAAGCCTGATAACGAAAGTAATATTAATATAAATATCTCGTGATCAAAAACATGTCTCATACCCCAATTTATACTTTAATAATAATTTCTGGATGATACAAAACTAAATATAATATATAATAATTTGTAGGTTTTGAAAAGTCTGAAACGACAGATGTATTGGACACCATCTAGGATTTCTCCATTGTTATAAAAACGGAAATGCCAGATAAGAGTTTCAAATGGTCAAGGACATAATCTTATACGCATTTTGTAATATTTTTGATGATATAACCAAATAAATTACATATAATATGGTAATTTTAAGGTTTTATTTTTAAATGTGCCCGTTTTGGCCGCCATCTTTAATTTGAAGACGCTATCAAAATGAAAATGCCAGAGAGGAGTTTGTAATGGTTAAAAATATCTCCCACACTTTCAGTTAAATTTTCGTGTTACTTGAGCGTTTTCCATTATTTTGTTAATGACGTCCTATAAATTTGCATAAATAACATATTATAAATGCTCAGAAAAATTGGCACCATCAATTTCTTGATAAAGTGGCTAATGAATACTGGAATCCAATACAAATTGGAAAATAAACACGAAAGACCCATGGGAACCAGCTTCTTTACATAGGGCCCTGAACTATATCAACAGCAAACGTATTCAGAGTGCAGTATGAGAATGGTGTTAAACGATTACTTAGACAACGCTCCAAATTTCATGCAACTTGGAATGTCTGTGAAATCAATAACAAAAATATGGGTTCACCAAATGCTGGAACATCAGATAATTAGTGGAAGTCATAACGTGACAGTCGTACATGATAATTAAATTAATGGTTCATGAAATAATACGATATGTTTTTTTAATTACTAATTGAGCGGGCAGTGACATATATTGTAAGAATTGTGTATTGCCCTTTAAAAGCATTAAACTTGGCACAAATATTGAAAATCATATGTATTTTAATACCTTAAATTGGTATATCGAGTTCATTTATTGTTGTATATTAATAAATATTGACATGATAATTACATTTTACATGGCAGAAAGTGATATAATTTCACATTAATAACATGGCAGACAGGTATATTTTTTTTTTCAAATTAATAGTTAAGCTGGTAGTGACACGTATTGTAAGAATTGTGTTCTCCTTAAAAATTGACACAAATATTGAAAATCATATGCATTTTAATACCTTAAATTGGTAATTTGAGTTCATATATTTTTGTATATTTATAAATATTGACATGATAATCACATTTAAAATATACAGGGAAAACATTTTATTGAAGTACATGAATGTAAACTACACAGTCTGAACTTTACAGTGTGCTTGTGAGGTTTAACCCTACCAAATGAACTTCAAACTACTTTCAACCCCAATGATACCCCTCCACAATTTTTACAATTTTTCTGATGTATTTCTTTGATTTTTGATTTATATTTTTTCAAATTCCAGCTTTGAAATAAATGTTGCTAAACACCCCAATGAAAATTACAAACCTTTCTTCTGTCCTTACCAAAACAACCATTGGTTTAAATTTTGAGTGCGGAGAAACAAAAACGGATTGACTTTCGCATGAAATTTAATATTTACCCCTAATTTGCGAACCGATTTAATATTTTTCAAAATTTCTTCCCATAGTAATAATATCTTTAGGTATTCATTTTGTGTGCCAAGTTGCATGGAAAAATCTGATTTCATAGAATTAAACTAAATACTAATTCAAATATTTAGAGTTCGGTATAGGTCATTTAAATCCACAGCAACGTTGTGATAGTAATGAACTTTCTTTGAGTTTAAGAACTTTTAACTATATGATACAATTACAGAAGCCAGATCTGATAAAGTATGTGTATTAAGATGTTCCAAAGATTAAATCAAGTATGCCAGACATGGTTTAATTTGTGTTCAATGGATTTCTTTTGCACGATATTTTCACAATCTTTTGTACTTCCATTCAAGACCACTCAAAAACGGTCAAATCTTTTCACATCTTCGTTGCAAATGCTGCTTGCATGTTGCAATGGTTCATTGCTATCTGACACGTATGTTAATTTACATTATAACATAAATTAGTGCCTTCTCCAATTATACCATACAAATGACTAATATCCCGACATAAATGTTGCTGCGTTATACACTGGAATCCATAAATTTATGCGGCTCAAGAATTTAAGTATATCAGTTTTACAGTTCACTATTTTGCCAAGATTTGTGTATTCATTACTGGCTTTAATGTTCGCTCATCTTGTCAAGACTTACAGAATAAAGCGAGAATCGACCAAAAGTACCGCTGACTCAAGCTTCAGATGAGGTGTTCACAGTTTGTGGCTAGTGGTCACCCAGTGGTCAGTATAGACATTTTGGCCAGAATCTAAGAAATTGTTCTTTTTTACAAATAGCGTGTGCTAATCATATATATCATTCTTGCATATGCATCACGTAAGACCGGGGCCTAGGAGGTGTGCACAGATCTTGGATCAGTGATCAGCAAGTGCTCATTTCGGCCATTTTTGAAAATCTATGAAATTATTCTTCTCCTGCAAAATAAGTGGTCCTTATCATGACTCTTATGCATATGCTACACCTATGGTCAGTGCATGTGGGGTGTACACCAATTTTTGATCAGTGGTCATTTGGGCCCATATGCACGAAATCGTCCTTATATGGCGCGCTGATGTTTTAAATTGTGCACACTCATCGTCTATGGTCAGTCACATGGCTACAGTAACTTTCTGTCATTTGGCTACGTTTATGGGTGCTTTCGTTTATTTGCTTGTTCGTTTGTTTTGTAGACTCAAGCTACGAACCGAATTGAGTTTTAGGACGGACGAAAGATTCAACATCATTGAAAATGTACATAACATGTAAACATTCTTACTAATACTACAAAGATAAATGGAGTATTCTAATGGAGTATAAGAGAAAAGCCACATAACATTAAGTGCCATATTTTGCTTATTTCCTCACATTAGGTCTTTGATTCTACCTAAACAGATTTGATATCACCATGTAGTAAAATTAGTTTCTTTTCAAATGAAACCAAATTATTATAAACAACTCCTCACGTCAAATGTGAAACTGAAAATTTAGAGCAAGTAATTGAAATAAAATAATGGTTTGACGGTTGACCTCAAAATAATTGTAACAGAAACAATTTTGGTGTTGTTATACTTGAGAGATGAGAGAATAACATATCAAAAGTCCAGAAGTATAAGTAGCGGGGAACATGTTTTTGCATGGAGTCAAGGTTTGTACAGGGGTAAATATAAAGTAGGTATAATTGTACTGAAATCTATACCAACATTTTGGACATGCCCTAAGGATTAAAAAAGATATAGTTTGCCCTACCTGTGGGTTATAGTTTAATAGTTATCGGGCAATTAGGGTTCAATGTAATCCTGGTGTGACATTTCGAATGATCCGATTCTTTTAAAAATGGTCCGAAATTCTTCATATAGTCCCAAAGGACCAGGGAATATAATAATTGCTCTCATTTCACAATTTGGTCATGTAATTAGAGGTCAAAATGTAACAATGGTCTATTATCCTATGGGGTCATTAATGCTTACCATCTAATTTACATACTAAAATGTCAAATGCAGAGAAAATGTGCATTTTCTGTTATAGGATATGACCAGACAAACAATTGGAGACTAGTTTCGTCAAAATCGGATCACTCTGAAAATACTCATAACTTTTTTGTTCAATATAACCAGTGCGTGCATGAAACGCGGCCATCAATATTTTTCAAATGTTCAAATGTACATTAAACTCGAGTTCGCTCAATTAAGTTTTCAATTAATCTTCACACAATTGTAAAAAAAAAAAATAATGTCGCGATACTTTGATGTTAGATTTGATTAATAATCATGTTTCCTAACGAGCAGTGTTTGTTTTTAATATGTGTATGAGAATATACTCAACGAATATGATGTTAAACTCAGATTTTAAACCTGGTTTGGCGTCACGACGTGATTACCGTACGCATCCATTGTATAGACCTACGTATTACTTTAAGCTCTTTAAAGCTAAAAGATGGCAACGTTAAAACTCATTGCTGTTTGATTCCCATTCAACTCTTTTGCATGCAATATGTAGAACATGAGTGTAATTGCAGCATTTCAGATATTGGCTCTTATGGTTTGTTTCTACTTGGGCCATGAAGACGTGTCCTGCATCAGCTGGTACTTCATGTGTTAAATATTCTTACTTACTATACTGCACACCTCACCCAAGGCTTAGATGGATTTAGAATTTTTTTCTGCTCATAATTTTAATCTTCGAGGGTTTGAAAAATCTTTTTGAAATCACTCCTACTTTCAAACTGGTGTAAGTGATTCTTAAGTCCTATAACCATAATGTTCGTAAATTATCCCCTCATATCAAACATGGGAAATCTGACTTTTCAGTAG
The DNA here is from genome assembly GCA_023653785.1 of Ophioderma brevispina. Taxonomy (NCBI): domain Eukaryota; kingdom Metazoa; phylum Echinodermata; class Ophiuroidea; order Amphilepidida; family Ophiodermatidae; genus Ophioderma; species Ophioderma brevispina. The sequence goes on from JAMKCH010081339.1 coordinate 89,992, forward strand.
AACGTTTTAAAAACGATAGAATTTATGTCATTTAAGAGATGGTGTCTTCCAAAATATTTTCCATGGAAATTAACCTAAGATTTAGTTTTGTATGCAATTAAAAGGAATCTATGGAAAATTCTATCTAGGAACATTTGGTCTAGTGAATTAGAGCGCTCGATCCATACGCCAAAGTTTGTGCGTTCGAACCGCCCGGCCAGGTGTTGTGCTCTTGGCCTAATCGCTTGAAAGAAGAATGGCACTCTTATAGGGCGATTTCACGGAAGGTCAAAAACAAAACAGGTTTATTGGCAGGACCTGTCTCAAGAACATCAAGTATGAGGGAAAAGGGGTATTACAAAGAATCGGGTGAACCAGGTGCATGTATTGTTCTACGAAGGCTTGGTGATCTGGAGGGCAAACAAATTCATTCAACTGTCTTTCCCTTCGTGAAAGGGGCACCTTATAGCAAACTGCACTTTATATTGCCGTTTTATCGTGTCACTCTGATTTCTTTTTAAGATTCTATGATTTAATTTCATTCTGAGAGGCAGCAAAGGAAAATTCAATATGATTTTAGGCGGCGGTCTCACCTGAAGATTGCCTTTCGCTCTTAAAGAATTTAAGCAGTTTCTTTGCTACGAACCAGTAATCTATCGATGTACATTAAAACGTGGTTGTATGCAAAGAGGCTTTGTATGTAGATAGAGAGGCAAAAAGTACGTAATCTTTAGAATTCATCGTCTCGCATGATTTGCCAACCACAAAGAAAGCATAGAGTACCAACAATAGACGCAATGGTGCTCGCTAGTCCACATACTGTGGGGCCCGCTTTGCCTATACACTAATCGTAGTGAGCAAAATTGATGTATGCTGTGAGAGGTGGCCAGGTGTACTAATAGTGCACCTGGATTAATGTGCTCAGATACTCTTTTTCTCAGCATGCAATGCGCGCTTAGGTGAAAAGGTATATTCATTGAGGCGGTTTATTTAACTCAAGACGACGAGTGTCATTTCATTAGTTGTGTGGCCATGGGTACGCACATTAACCACCCAATAGCAACCAACATCCAACAACTGAATTTTGGCGGATGTTTTTATCGAATTAACATTAGTGTGATCAAGCACCACACTAATAATTCTTCGCTGCAATTTCAAATGTCACGCCCAGCACGGACGAGTCTGGTTTTGCATGGCTTCCTCCCCTGGTGTATGGCGTGTATGTTAGAAATAAAAAAGAGCACGATTATTGATCATCGCTGCCTTTTAAAACGAAAGTGATGGCGGTTAAATTGAATTATACGGAGGTAGTGAAAATCGCAACAAAACTTGTCTGAAGCAAAGACATTTGGTCGCACTTAAAGGTGCACGAGAGATTCACATATCAGTGTCCTAAAAAAATCGAAAGTTAGCGGTTTTTTTGCCTCTGGCAAAGATTTTCATCAAAACAACCAAATCTGAAAGGATTAAGCTTAGATTATAAGAATGGGAGGACCTTATTGCATTGATTCACTAGCAAAATCTATGACGAAGCGAAACTCAATCAATGCACGCAGGATCAGAATTGAAAAAAACCCGAGAAATTAACTTGGTAATATTCGGTAAATATTATATAGAGCTCGGAGAACTGGCGAGCACAGAACAATACAGACGAAAAATACCGGTCTCGAACCCGGAACCTTCGCTTTCTAGGCGTGAGAAATACCACTGGTCCACAGAGAACGTGTTAATGTGGATACCAGTGGACGAGCGCTAATGTATTTCAGTCTTTATTTCAAGTTGCAAGTTCACGCGGCGCCGTAATTATATTTTATATTATAGAATGGGAGACCTTATATGCAAGGGATTAAGCTTTTGTTAGAAAAAGTTTGAAATTTCTAATTTTGTATAGAGCAAAGACGATCATCCTATGTTTTATATTGAAATAAAAGCAAATGAAATCACCTTTTTTTCCTCTTTTAAGACATTTCTTTCTGTAGCCAAATACACGGTAGGAAACCTATGAGTGTCTAGTTCTTATATGAACTTACTATTATGAAACATATCTGGTGTCCTCAAAAATCTCTCGTTGCAACCTTTAAACTTTGGAAAAATGTTGCACTTCTGCACATAGTCAGGGAAACGATGATGATCATCAAACAGAACATTTCTGAATGACCTCATAAATTTATTCTAAACAAGTGTGTCTTCTTTCCACCTACAATAATGTCTCCACTCCACTATATCTTCGGGCTTTTTAATTTCGTATCAACACCCTCCCTCCAAATGAAACCATACGTCGACATATGCATGAACTGACGGATTAAAAACCAGACAATACTAGCATGTATCTTTCAATAATTTGATTGCTATATACGGACAAATGATGTTCCTAACTCTTCATCCATAGGACGATTAGAAAACTTTAATCCTTCCGAAAATAACTCATATGACAAGCTATGGAGTTAATTTGAAGGCTGTATTCATGCTGTTTTATGATTATTTGATGTATTTGAGGATATTTATATATATATGAGTTGCCTAGCCGATTGATCTCTCTCTAAACGAAGCTTACGGCATATTTCAGTATACTGATAAGTCTGGTCTCAAAATGATACCCTCAGAAGGAACAATTATGCAAAAACGCACTGTTTTCTAAACGGATCCCGAATTCAAGGAAGGAATTTACACTTCATAAAGCCACTCATGAAGGTTCTGAAAAGGAAAAAACCACCACTGTTCATGCCTTTCCTTCCTCGTTTTCAGAGGACACTTGACTGAACGGAAAGCATGGGCAAATCAGGACTAGTATAGTAATAGTGTCCTCAAACAAGGTACTAGAAGTTGTAAGGGGTATTTCAATACATACAGCTGAGAAAATATGCCTTCATTCTGAGCTCTTTTGTACTTCACGGAATCAGCCATGATTAAGATGTACAGACGTCGCCAAAAAAATATACAATCAAAGATTAATTTTTTTGGGGAAAACGTAGTTCAATCTCAACTGCTTAACTGAATTCTTTTTTAGAAGTGGTCGCCGCTTCATGAGAATTTTTAGTTTGTGTAATTTGGGGGTCGGATTCATGAGGTATGGCTAATTATCTTAGATCGTGAAAACCGTTTGGGCCAGTTTCGGCTAATCCGATATCAACAAAGTTGCCATTCAAAATCAACTTCAAGACCATTCTTTAATGAAAATGAAAGTAGAAAAATAGGTATAAAGTGCTTGCTTCTTGTGATATAACCTAATTTATAACTTTATAATGTCGCCATTGCCAATAAATCCATGTAGCACTGGGAAATTCAATTCCAACAGTCTTTGTTTCTCAAGTCATTACTCCATGTTTCAACAGAAGGTAGAACTATAAAATCACCCTTGTTTAAAGTAAACTGACACCTTTGAAAACCAACCATCCTTTCCTAGGGCTCTTTGTTCTGCTTTTTCATTAGTTCGTCCCTGGCATCTTGGAGGCAGTGGGGAATAGGGGAAGGTTATTGGTCCCCTCCACATTGAAAAGGTTTCGCCACACATTGTCCTAACAGACTGTGCTGTTCCATTAGTTTCCAGCATTCAACTTCCCCCAAATTTCCCACGAATGTCATATTATTGTCCCCCCTGAGAGTGAGTCCCTCATTCACCCACATCATAGTCTGGTGCTTTCAACGTTTTAAAAAATAATATAATTGAAAATGCATTCATCTGAGCTGTACAATATTCGTTTGTTTGAAACAATGGTTTAATCACCACAATTGAGCTACCACACCTTAAACCTTTGTTTCTTGAAGCTTCAATGAAACTGGCCCAAGTGGTATTTCATCCTTGTGTTTCAATTGACCACTATCTCGCTTAGAGTCCATCAAATTGGATGGAATAAAAGCGAGGATTTGGCAGCGGATCTGTCTAACAATAAATCAAAAGAACTCAGCAAAATGCACAGTTTATAGTTTTATAATTTTATTTGATTGTATAGTTTTTTATTGGTACAGTCTGTACATGTCTAGTTTAGAGCGCAGTTTAAATTTTCAGTATTCAGCGATCGTCCTACAATTCACTGTAACTAAGGCTCTCTAGCACATTTTAATATTGAAATGCTAAATCCATTACTAATATGCCTACTATAACGGCAGATTGGCGTCGTAAAAGTCCGCAATGCAGCAAAACTGTGCATTGGGGTTCTAACACACCATTTCCATAACGGTTTTTGACTCTAACTTCACGTTCATTATGCAACAGAGGGTTTTAATGTCATACTAATGTTTGCGAGAATCGATTCTCACAAAATTTGCTCATTTATCAATATTCCATATTTTCATACTTGTCTTGACTTATGTCATTGAGCTTGATTGCATTTAAAATAATTTTGACAACCGAAACGTAGATTTAAATAACCAGTTATTACGATTAGAAACTTTGAAATACCCTAAGATCACCTTAGCCCATTTTCAAGATATTATATACAAGCAAAGGATATAAGTGAAGTGAAATTTCCTTTAGGGCTTGCGTAATTGATGTGCATAAGGTACTGACTTAAAATTAATTGAAACGATAAATGTGCTACTGTCCATTCAATTAGCTTAGACCTCTTTTTTAATGAATATTAGAGAAGGGCGTGTGGGGAAAACTCGTGAAAGAAAGTTTTGTCTTCACGAAATTACCCAACAGAATTTTTGAATTTCAAAACATATGAGTTTTAACCTACAAATCTATTGAAATTTGACTCTTTTTCCCTCAAGTTTTAAATCTTCTGTGCAACGGTCCGGTACCATTAACAAATGACGTGTGCGGTGGTCTTTGGTATTATACTACGAGGTAGGATGCGAACTATTATGGCACGCTAAAGCGGGAACATAAAAACGTCGAGTTTGAAACAACCGCGTCGAGTTTTCAACGCTATGCCGGCGAGTTTTGCAGTTTTACAACGCTATGCCGGGGAGTTTGCCAGTTCGCAAGCGCTATGCCGGCGAGAGTTTGCAACGTTCGTGCAACGCTAGCCGGCGAGCGTTTTGCAAGTTTGCAAACGCTATGCACGCGAGTTTTGCAAGTTCGCAACGCATGTCGCGGCGAGAGTGGGCAAGTTCGTAACGCGAATGACTGCAGGCGCGTAACCAGACCTTTGAGCCTCGGCCGGAGGGCAAGACTCAAGAAGTTTCCTCCCCATTTTTTTTTTTCGGCTCCCTTCGCTCGCCGGGTAGCCCATATTTTTTTCTAGACTTTCGAATTCTGAAGAGCGGGGGGGGGGGGGGGGGGGGGGGGGGGGGGGGGGGGGGGGGGGGGGGGGGGGGGGGGGCGTGTAGCGAAGCTACTTCCCCCTGATCACCCACACAACACACTATTTTTCCTCCTTCCCTTTCCTTCTCCTTCCCCTTTCCTTTCTCTTCTCTCCTTCCCCCCTTTTCTTATATCTTTTCCTTCCCTTTCCCCAAAATTTCTTATCCTTTCCCTTCTCCTTCCTTTTCTTTCTTCTCTCTTTTTCACCTTCCCTTCCCTTTGCCCATTCTCTTTCTTCCCTCCTTTTCTTCCCTTCTTCTCCCTTCTTTTCGTCCACCCTTTTTTAGCTTCTCCGTCCCCACTTTAGTTGTCCGGGGGGGTAGTCTGCCCCCCTGCCGCCCCCACCGCTGGTACGCCACTGATGACGCGAAGTTTTGCATTTCGTACGCGATGACGGCGAGAGTTGCATGTTGTAACGCGATGACGGCGAGAGTTTGCAAGTTCGTAAAACGCAATGACGCGAGATGTTGCAAAGTTGCAACACGAAGGACGGCAGAGTTTGCATGTTCTTAACACGCGCTGATGGCGATTTAATTTTGATTTTATTTTTTTTTTATTTTTTCTATTTTATTTATTTTAATTTATATGTTAATAAAGTCAACTTTTTTATTTTATGAAGTGTATTTTTTATTTAGCTACTTTTTATTTATTATCTCATTTATTTTTTTTTTTCAATTTCTGTTTATGTTAAAAATAACAAACCGAACTGTATATAAAATATAAATATAACATAAGTAAATATAAATAAAAATCATAAATTTAAATAAAAGTTTAACCTAAACTTAAACACAAACTTTAACACTTTAACTCTAAATAAATATAAATATATCACAAATCAATTAAACAAACTCATTGACTAACAAATAATACAACCTAACTAAACTACCAAATAATAAATATAACTTTCTCATCAATATCAATACATACTAAATATAATAAAACCCTCATACAACAAAAATAACACCCCATAAATCCACCATCAAATACAACTCGTTGTCTTCGCTTCGCAAACTCCTCGGCATGGGCGTGGCGAACTTTGCAACTCTCAGGCATTGCGTGGCAAACTTGTCAACTCGCCGGCATGGCGTGTAATTTGCAAACTCGCCGGCATGTCCGTCGCAAACTCAACGCGGTTTGTCAACTCGACGTTTCTGTCTGCTCTAGCGTGCCATAGTCTATCAATGTTAGCAAACCCCCTCGATCAATATCGACGGACCAGAAGACCCTTGGACGGACAGTGACCTGCATATTGTGTCATCTTCTCTAAAAGGACTAATACACAGAATGTATTGTATTTGTGTTCTTTGAAAGTTTGAAGCGACAAATCCCTGGAAGCCAAAGGCGCTCTTTATTCATTACAACATTGTTCATGATACGTCAATGTCTTCTACTGTAAAAGAGGCTGCACGTTACAACACCTACGCTGTATCTTATAAATAGAAGCTTCCTGAAAAAGCTCGATAACTCATTACGAATTTCGGCTGGTTCCGATTTCCTTGCGATTGATGGCAAAAAATCGCAGAAATTGAATCGAATTGGGTGTGAAAAATTCTTTTCAGCATGTACCTTCAAACTCTTGTTGGGTAATTTGATGAATACTAACTTTTCTTTCACCGTTTTTTCCTCGCACCAATCCTCTCTAATATTATAAAACCGAGGGTCTATAACGAATTGAATGAACAGTTAGAAATAAATTCGACATTTTCCTGCACACAACAGGTAATTCTAGGGAACAATACGCTTTTTAACTTTTTCATATCTATATACTATAGAATTGGTACCATATTTGTCTGTAAGCATATTCAATTCGATCTAACGACGTGTTGCACTCGCTTCTCTTCCTCGCTCTCCATATAAATCTTTCTATACTAAAAAGTTCCAGTACATACCTGTCAGCAATGCTTAGAATTCACGATTTCATATCTTCTTTGCTGTCAAATGGCACAAGTGTACCTTTCTCCAGTGCATATGGTTATAGTTATAAATATTATGTAATACTGTGATATTTATTTTAAAACAAAAAGAAATGTTTGTGAAGATATACTGTATTTGACCTTTAGTAATGTAAGCGTATGGTGATTTCGAACAGTGCACTGAACCTAGCGATCATGATGATGACGATGATTATGAGTGGGTGGTAACAAATTACACGAATAAGGATTCCTCAAGCGCATATTGCATGACAAATACATGACAAAAACTAATGGCAAATAAGGCATTCCCTTCCTAATTTATTATTTTTATGGAAAATTGATAATTTAAACGAAATATAAAGTCATAATAATGCCATTTAATTGTTTTATACACCAAAATTTAATTTAATTTTGTATGATGAGGCAGTAAACTTAAAGAGCCATGAGGCGATTTCCAGAAGAAGCGCCCCCAATTTTTTCGAACCGGGTTTTTTTGCATATTTGGAATGCTTTCCACTGTATTAGATCACACCTGCAGTGAATAAGCCGAATACGCTGTCTTTATGTAATAATAGATGATTAGTACTTTTCTGACGTGCACGACAGAACGTCAAAGCACGTGTTTCTCTGGTGAACCAATTACGATAGTCAGGCAAGTTCCAAAACGGGTGTGCTGTTTTCTCTTTGTACTTGTTTGTCCAATCACCTTCGGAAGTTTCTTGGTAGGTGGTCTACAATCGATCCCTTGTCAATTGTGAGAGAAATTCGTATCCTAAATATCTCTCCTGTCACTTTAATTATTGAAATAAAGTGCATCAGGCACAATGTAGTGCCTGACCATTACTTGACAAACTAAATGCCAATGCATTCCCTAATGATTAATATACGTTAATAATCATCATTTAATTTTGTTACACAACATCTACTTTGTATGTACAACCAATTATACACTTTGACAATTCTGTCAATTCATTCATTTTTCATGCAATTAAAAAGTGAACATATCTTAATGTCATTGAAAGATCTGTGGTGGATATAATTTTAATGCTACACTATTAAATTAGATATTCTACACATATTACTTGAAATTTCTTGATAACCAAAAAACAACTGTGTGTTGATTAATGCTAATTTGTCAATGACACCCTTTCTTGACAACTTAAATCTTTTAATGCATGAATACTGAAATCATTACCAGAATAGAGACTTATTGAACAAATGTCGCCTTGGTATAATCAGATTTCAAACAACAATTTTGTGATAATAATAATAATAATGACGAAGGCCATTTATATGCGCCCGTTCTTATATCCGAGCGCCACGTACATAGAATAAATGTGTAGAGAAGATATATGATCATGTAAGCTCACATTCATCTTGGTTGGAAAATCAATCAAACGTTCTTCAGGTAAAAACCTTCATACATCAAATTAACAAGGCAATAAAGTTAGTAAACTAGAAATATTTATACTCTTTTGCGGGATGAAACCCAACCCTATAACTGAGCTTTTTTCCTTAATAGGACAAGATGTAGTGAGAACAACACCTAATGTCTAGTAAAACTACACATCAAAATAACACATAACGTTCATTTATCTTACACCAAACACATAACGTCCGCCTACCAGTGCTTCATAACAAAGACACATACATACAAATAGAAGCATAAAACATCAGAGACATACATTAAATTACTGGGAAGATTGGATTTTAAAAGCACAAGTCATGATGGGAGGGTTGTTTGCATCTAAATGAGATTATGAAAGAGCGGACCCTCTTGTAGGTAGATTGTCTTTTATCGAAACATTTTTACATGGAGGGTGCAACACATTACCTTCTCAGACCAGCTCTAAACCTGTGGTTATTACTTTCGGAACTGCCAGGTATGGTAGCGTTCCACAGGTTTTGGTGGGAGTATGCTTGCAAGACTCTTTAACCATGACATTAAGATGGTATAAACGAGTCCCTTGTAGAGATCTGCAATAGGATGTTTTTTCTCCCTCGTCCAACATTTTGTTTTTTATGATTGAATTTTGCATTTTTGATAAGCAGTGAGTTTATACTGTTGCCGTTCGTTCACGCCGAGTGTCGACAGAGTTTATCTTTGTTTTTAGCTGTTATCAAAGTTAACACCTTGAAGTGTGATGATTATTTGTCCATTCAACAAAACCTTAAAATTTAAATATGTTAACTATTGTATTATACGTTGGGTTGTTGAGTGAACCATAATCTCGAGATTGTTTTACAAAGTGTAAACATATTTTGTTTGCTGAAAAGGGCATTTTGGTCAATTTATTGATACAATTATACTGGCCTGAAACTACTTCATTAAAACAGACATAATCGTCGTGGTCACGACATAGTGTCGAATCTGATTTTTTGTTGTCAATTTGAGTTAATAGTTGATTCTGTTGCCTTTTAATGTACTCCTTTAATTGTACCCAAAAAATAAAAGTGAAATTACATCTCCTACCAAAATAGCCACAGTCGATAACACGCATTGTATAAAACGGGTTTCACAAACATCGAATCCTTATTCGATAGTTTTGGCGTGTCAAATATCTCAAAGCACACAGATACATTGTGAACGAATACTTATTCGCTGGGACAATGATTGTTATCTTCAGTGTCAAAATTCGGTGAAATTTACCTTCTAGACGCTCTTATACTTCATGAGGTGATTGGTCATGTTAATTTCACATTTTAATTTTTGTGTTTTAATTTGTAGCTTGTATACTTATTGAAACCGACGGTCTGTGCGTGTGAAAAGAATTATCTAGTTTTTGTAGTTTTAAAACATTTGTACAATAAGCCAAATTTATATTGTTTGGGGGCATAGTGACATTACCCCTGTCGTATTACCAAAGGGGGGAGTTACCACCCACCAAAACGTTAAAAACATTCGTTAAGTCTTCTATAATTATATTTCATATCCTTCGCTATTTTTGGGAAAAAATGTGAAGGATCACCGTCACCGGTTAGCGTCGAAGCGATTGGTGGTAGTGGTTCTACTATCTCGACTATACCCACTATTGAAAATGCAGCATTCTGCATTGGGTCGTTTACTGCCCATTATTTATGCAATAATGAGCGCTAATACCTTTTCTTAATCATTTATTTCACATTAATCAGGCATAAAAATATACATAAATAAGGCATATTAACTTAAACCTATCAATCAACAACAAATAAAATCAAGTTTTTTTTAGTTCCTAGAGTATAAATAAAGGTTTTGTATCATAATGTATCCTCGGGCGGGAAAATAAAAAATAATTGGCGCCATTATTTATTTTTTCCGACCTCGAGGACATATTCGCCTATAAATGATACTGCATTTCCCTTTAGTTATTAGTTCAAATATTGTGTTTAAATATTATGGCACTCTATGGCTCTAAATTTATGTTGATTAAAAACGAGTCCATTGTCCATATCATTTGGGGCCAAAACCCGCATGAAAATCCAATATTCCTACCTTTTTTATTGCAAAATTCCTTTTTTTCATTTTATATCTGCCAACTGTGAACTTGGCGTCATTGTGACGCCATACTAGGTTATGTTGGAAGCAGTAGAAAACGGTGGGACAATGCTATCAACGGGTATACCCAACATCGAAATCATCTACTGCTTATAACTAAGAAATTCTCGGGGTTCTGTTTAACACCCCAACCCTTGTAACCCGTGTTACAAAAATAGATGTAAAATATTGCGAAAGTTTGATTTTAACTTTTATTTTTTTTATTTTTTTTAATAATACTAATAAAACAAAATCGCCTTCAGGACAAAATTGATATTTCTTTGGGAAGGTGTTGTAAAGCGTTAGTGCCCTCTAAGTTGTTTAGATTATGTTAGAAATTTTATGAGTATATTACCCTTCATTGTTAATGCGGTAAGTTGTAGAATTTTAAGGTGTACACCTTACTTAAAAGATAGAGAAATATATGTAATGCGAAATTTAAGAATACGAGAAAATAGACCACTTTTATCATGCAGAAATCTTTTGAGTTATGAAACATTCAAGTTACATTTAACTATTTTCTGAGTCAATTTTTGAACAGTTCTAGCCAATTATGTTTTGTGTGTTACAACATGCATACTATTTATCATTTGTATATAATGCCACTACAATTGTTTGTGTTCTTTCTAACGTATTTACTCTTGAAATTTATGTTGTTTTCTGAAAATGAGTTAAACATATGGCGGACTAATTCAAAGATATTCATTTTAAGAATTTGTAAGAGGTGTAATTGTCAGTCTGCCGCTAAATTTTACAACGAACGGCATTTATTCATCATTTTAAAATAGTACAAAAACCCGTAGCTTATGTACATCTCACCTTAACAAAATTAGAAATCAACGGGTTTCATGCAATCGAATACGTATTCGACTCCTTAGAGCACAGCGAATCAGACATTTGGGGGGGGTGTGTGACAAACAATCGACCCACATTCAGTGCCATTTTGAATAAGAAAACAGTTGTGTCTTGGTATTTTAATACTGTCGTCAGTTAGTAACCATTATGGCTTTAACATACCGCCACTTAAAATAGCCATGCCTTTTGATTTCAATTATACACGCTTCATAAGTAACCTCAAACTTTCAAACGCCGTGTTCTCAGAACTAGCATTTTTGCTGATTCGACACTATGCAGAAACCACGACGATATGATAGAAAAAAGAAGTACACTGGATGCTAATATGAAAATTAACCTTTTCTTTCAAGTTCTAACTGTTGATTTGTTTCCAAAATAAAAAAGGCCACTTAAATTTAATCGATATGATACTTCGGGATATGCACATTACACTGGGATCAGTTAATAGTTGGTTGATTTGCAACAAGTTGATCAGGGGCTAAATTTCTGAGAATTGTTTTATTTTAGTTTCATCTTACGAAACAATTTTCATAATTTTCAGAGTCCAACTGATCATGAGGTTTCATTAGACGTGGATTCCACGGTCTATTTGAATTCACCAAACTATCATGTCTCTACATTAACCACGCTGATGTACTGGTACATTCAGATCCTGCGGCAGGGACAATCGTAATCAACGTTCTGGAACTTGATACAGAAAATTTCTAGACTAACCTGCGAATAGGAGTTGGAAGAAGAAACGTTTCTGAATGAGGCAACGACTGTGTA
>JAMKCH010081348.1:0-16174 GCA_023653785.1 Ophioderma brevispina
CACCTGTTTAACAGAAGTTGTACGTTTTTGAGACATGCTATCCCATACGCGCAAATACAATGAGTACACTGAATTGGCTTGATTTTGTAGTCTGTTATGTCGCTTATCCACATTTCAATGGGAACAAATTTTGTATAAATGACCGGCTCTTAACCACCTGCTTGAGCTCTTGTTGGATGACCAATATGGCCGTCAGTTAAATTTTAAAGGCTTGTGAACCCTTAAAGAGAGTTTTTGTCAAGCTATCAGATAAGTCCTGCTTATCTTTGAAATATACATCTTAAAGATCAAATGTTCCTCTTTTTTCACTTTTTCAGAGACCCGACCAGAACGTCAACTAAGACAAGTCCCAATAGTACGGAACCAGAGGATTTGATCGAACCTAAGTATTTTACTTTCTCATATGCAAATCTATAAAATAGACAGTAATTTACGAAAGTGAATGCACACACAATTTAAATACTAGTAACGGAGGCACGATGTCTCGTTTGTTTTGTCACGTGCTTGCTATATTTTGTGTTATGAAGTTTAGTTTGGAAACAACGGTTGCTAACCCTATAGATGCTTGCAGTGATGATCACGTGAATGTTACAAGTGACCCAATTACAATCATGGCTATCAGCAACAATATGACAAAGTCTGCGAACATTACCTGTAGAATTGATCTTTGTGTGACGGAAGGCAACTGGTTATCAATAGAATTAGGGCATTCAAATGGAAGTGAAGTATTTTCTTACATTTTCCTTGAAAATTTGGAAGAATCTAGTAACCATGGTAATAAAAAGTTTACTTCGTTGTCCATGAATACGGATCCGTGCTTTGAATTCTTTGAATCAAATATGTTTAAATTGCATTATAAAAAATACCTTTCGCAATGTGGAAGTGAAGGGAGTAAAGATAACTAATCAAGATCAGGAGATACCTTTGCCTACGAACCTCAGCATTCCAAGATGTCATACAGTTTCCTATGACGCTTTCATTGGAATCTATGAAGTAAGCTTAGTATGTGGAACAACCACAGGGTGCACTTGCGTCCTTAGTCACTCTAATTTGACTTTAGTATGTGAGGATGCCGTAACATCAGTGTTTCTTGTTATTCATGACCCCGATGCTTCATACTTGTCTTTGTCTGGCCTGGCTGGGGTTTTACCTGATTCATTTGAAGGCCTGGTTAATTTGAAAGAGTTAAATCTCTATCAAAATGCTGTGAAACAGTTACCAGATGGCTTGTTCAATGGTTTGACTCAATTGGTTGAATTAGATCTGAACGAGAATTTATTGACTTCATTACCTCAGGACATTTTCGATGATTTAGTTCAATTACGGTATTTATATCTTGGGAATAATAAGCTTGTGGAATTGTCTTCAGGTGTTTTTCATAGATTGACTAAGTTATATATGTTAGCCTTATCCAACAATAAAATTCGAAAATTGCCAGCTGGAATCTTTAAAGGTGTTTCTCGTTTAGATACCTTGAAACTTGGTGGCAAGTTTGGTAACTTCATTTCCAAAGATAATCTAATTTGGACTCGATCCTTGATATGGTGGGGAAAAAAGGAAAAAAAGACACCCAACAATCTGTAGTGGTCATAAGATTACAGATATGCAACCCCTACGACCAGAGGGCGACGCAATTTTGAACACTAAGTAGAAAACTAGTTTCAAAAATTCGAATTCTGAAAAAAATGGGTTTGGATCTGGCTCAATCGCACCTTTTTTCAGTTCTATCTTTTGGAACTTTTAAAGGTTGAACAGAGTAAGTACTCTAGTTCTTAGGAAAACTAATATTAGGTCGTTGCCCGAGTGGCATATTTAGGGAAGTGGGCTAACTTGAGGATCTTTATCTTCATCCAATCCATCTGACACCTTATCCGCAGGCGCATTTCTTGTTTAACCGCTTTTTGCGTGTCACTACATCTGACAATAACGGCTTCACCAATTTTTCCATCGGCGTATTTGGTCTAGAAACTTTAGCGAGGCTTTGACCTAAGTAACAATCACCTAACGTCAATTCCCCAGATTCTTTCCTTGGCGCAAGAAGGTTGAACATACTCAATCTTAAAAATAACATGCTGAATACTTTAAAGACCTTTCGGTTCTTCCTGGAATACTAAGAACAATTCTAAGTCTGGGCATAATGCCAATATCTACATTACCAAACCAAATTTTTGATACGCTAACGATCCTAAATGAGCTTGATCTAAGCAACAATCAGCCTCTTAGCATTACTAAGGACATATTTAAGCACACGCCTGAAATCTTTATTCGTGAGTGACAACAACCAACTAAAAATACCTTTCAATATTTTTTCACTCAACGTTGGAGCTGATCGTTTTGACATTTCCAACAACTACCTTAACAGGCACTTCATGCTTTTGCTTCCTCTTATCAAGTAGCGTTCCTGGAACTGAGTAATATATTTGAGAAATAACCAAAAAGATGCATCGTATCTCTCCAAAACTTGAATTGTGTTCTTTGAGTAAACAATGCTATAACTAAAGACAAATTGAATGCGTTTCATAGATCTTCCTTATTTGAGAATCCTTCGTCCGTTGCAGAATAACATGCGAGAGGCATCAAATGGGATCATTCCAGACATCTAAGAAAACCTGACATTTCTTTCATTAGCACACAACCATTGTTGCACATTATAAATGGTTCGTTTTTCTGGTTTGTCTCAACTTGGAACTCGAATGCAACAGAACAGTATAAATAAATTTCCAAAGGCGTTTTTGATGATTTAAGGCGATTGGAGGTATCGTAATCTGGTCCAAAATGATATCAACAGATTGAGAGGGACACTTTTAACAAAACTAACCGTATAGAAATCAGAGACTTGGTAATCGCACAGGGTTGACTCTTGTCCCTAAGTCATTTTCCAGTGGACTAGACAACTCAAAATACTTTTAATCAAGGCTCAACGGCTGTTTTTGTTGAAGTGCACCTGCTTTCCCCCTCACACCCACAATCAGCCTATCTTACATGTTTCACGGATGCTGGATACATACCTTACGGGCCCATGTGGGTTCTTTGGTTGTTGTGCTTTTCCTTTGCATATGGGTTTGTGTTCTTTTTTTCGTTGGGTACACAAGAAGACAACAAAGTTCAAAGACAATTGATTTACATTTATCACTTTAGGATTTTCTAATGGGAGTTGATATTCTTCTGTTGCTTCTGTCAGATGCTTTTTATCTGAAGTATTTTGCCGGTCCTATTCAGACGCGTGGAGAAATGGAGTGACTTGCAAAATGCCACATCCTCTCATTGAATGTCAAGTGAAGAAATCAGTTTTTTTGTACATTGATCACTTTGATAGATTTCAAGGATTTCTATCCTTTTGGTTTAAACAGACTGACATCGAAGTCCTCCAAAATTTGCGCTGGTGTGATATGGATAATTGGGATTGCAATTAGTGTCGTTCGACCATCTTGATGGACTTGTTTCCTGATGTTTTTTGAATTTCTGAGTTTGTGTGGGCCTACCCATGATAGGAGACCAGTAAGTGTTGTTAAGTTCAATATTACAGAAATTACCGTAAACGATGAGCTAGAATTCTGGTGCTTCATGTACTCATATTTTGATTGTCCCTAAAATCAAATTCAATGGCATAGGTATGCCACTTTACATAATTAAAATACGCCTACAAGCTGGCAACGTACTTTTCCATTATAGTTTTTCATTGGCATTAACGCTCGTCCTGTTTTCCTTCTCATTGCAATCTTTATGCTAGGATTTTCATACAGGCGCGAGATACGTCAAAAACGGCAGGTTATAAAAGCAGATGTGAAAAAGGAAATGCGCATGGCTATGAAAAGTCTCTGCACTAGTTTTCACCGATTGCTTTAAATGTGGTCCCTCTTCTGATTGTTTGTATCCTTTCACAGTGTAAAATCATTACAATGATCCATATCGTGTACGCCTGGACAGTTGGCTGTAATTTTGCCTATAAATTCTGCGATTATTAACCCATTTTTTTAACATCATATCTTACTAGTTGCAAAAAAAAGAAAGGCCCGTGCAGTAATATATGCGGCACCCTATAATCATGTTAAATAAAGGGAGCGGAACACTCAGTTGAGTACGCCAGCCACAAATTCCCTCGAATTACCACATTATTTAAGCAGGAGAATTAAGGCACAAAAAGAAGTAGATGGGTACCTAGTGGTTATGACGTCTCATGGCTGTAAAAGGTCAGAAATGCCTTTCAAATACAAAATAAATGAGCCTGTGCACAAATTCTATAATTTTATACACAGATTTAAGGATTCTAATCAGAGTGCATCAGAATTGGTATGTCCAAAACACATTACATATACAATAAAGGTTTAATTCACAATTTTAGTCTTTACAAAGTTTTCCAGAAGTGACGGCTTTTTCCACGATAAAAGAAGAGTTGCAGTTCAAAAGATGATATGTTCCTCACAGCGAAGACTCCAAAATGGACAGCATACAGTCTTATAAAATCCAAGGGGATCTTCTATGTCTTGAAGTAATTTGTCCAGCAGTCGAGACGACAAGGTTGTGACAGGTCATCCCAGGTAATAAACTAATATAGTTTTCCTACCACATAGCCACTCGATTTTTTTTTATCAGTAACATACAAAATGCCAAAAATGGCCAGCCATTTAAAGCTCTAGACTTATTAATTTATGGTAAGAGCCGTTTCATGGCGGGCCACATTTTGAAATTGTGTAACAATTTTGAAAATTAAAAAAAAAACCTTTGCCAAGGCCAAGATCTGTGCCTTTGTATATTTTAAAGGGGGAATTCTGTGTTTTTGTGCGCCTTTTAAGACGGAAATATGCATTTTAGCAAAAAAAAAAAAAAATCAGGGTGGCCCAAAGCTTATTTTAATTAATAATTTTAGCCATTTTCGTAATCAGCATAAAAAAACTAGTGGCTATATGGTAGGAAACTAGATTAGTTATGACCGGGGGTGTACCTGTCTATTGAATAAGTACCTCAAAGACACTAATATTCCACAATAACAGTCCAAGATATAATCACCAGGATTTGATCTGTCAACAATTTGGAATACTATTTTGAATTCCCCGCACTTTTGGCTTAAAGACGACAGTTTAAAAGCACATAGCACATCGCTCACGGGGAATGCATATATAATAAAATCACTGGCACTATTGTACTGTACAGGTCTGCAATATTGCAGATCAAAAACTAGCTAAGAACTTCAGCTACTCGTGCTACTCTGGCTGCTGTTCCCGAGTCTTTTCTCAAACCTCTCTGTATATAAGATTTCACCAAAAGTTCCCAATTCTTAACAATTTAGATATTACCACAGCATCAGGCAGAAACATAACTGGCACGAGCTGACCAATTTGATTCACATACATTACATCATTGCATTTGATCACATTTAAAAGATCATGGGGAACCCCAAAATATGCAATAGTTTTGAGTTCAAATGCATAAACAAGTTGAATCGTTTCGTAAAACTTACCATCTCGGAATTCCCATTCACATCTTTAGTTGTAAACAACAGGTACATATATCAAAATAGAACTAGGGGAATTCCACTTTCTTCTCTTGCACAATCTATCTAGAAATAACATCTTGTCTGATCTCATCTAGCCACAAGGGGGATTTCCATAATAAACAAGGTATCTTCCATGAGAAACTTTTATCAAGTAAAATTGAGAATCAAATTAATATTTTGAATCACAAAATGGAGGCTAATATAACACTTACTCTAGTAGCTCATGGTGGTTTTGTATGCATTATATGTCCTGAGCTAAACTCTGTCAGGAATCCACTAATTGAAGCTCCAGAACAAATTTGGTTGGTAACATAATTCCCACTGACGCCGAAAATGCTTGAAATGGCCACGCCCCTTTTTGGGGGGTCACGCCCCTTTTGAGCGACGACGTACTACGGACTGTATCTACAGAACCGTTGGACCTAGAAGGTGGAGGATTGACCAATCAAAATGTGCAAAATGGCTACATTATGGGGGGATCGTAATACATTTTTAATCCAAAAGTCAAAGGGTTTTTAAGATAAGTGTCAAAAAATGATTTCAACATATTGCGCACTTTATAATACAATTATAATGAATTCATAAGTTTTCATGCCAAAACAGGAAGGGAGTTCACCATACACCTTGGAATTTGCTCTCTCTCCTCAGAGATAATTTTTGGGTAGCTAAGGGTAGGTCCAAAAAGAAATTAATATTCATCTCCCTTCTCAAATGGAAGCGCCTGTTAAACGTTTGTGACTTGGCAACAATTGGGTAACATTAGGTGAAAAACGCGCATTTTTTAAGTGCTGTTATAACAGTTGATTTGCTCCAAAACTAAATCAGTTATGACGTTTGAATTGCAAGAGCTTATTTGACCATTTGGATTTCAACTGGATTCAATCAGCATTTTAATGTTTAGTCATTTCGTTTTCATGGGGGGGGGGTCAAATGGCCCATCGTTAAAGTGAAAATATATTGTTTTCCAATTTTTTGGGACTTAAGTTAATGTTAGTAATAAGTCCATTCAAAGGTAAAAGGTAAGGTAAAAGTAAAGGGGCCGGACCTGCGTACACAGCAAAGTTAAATTTGCGTGAAGGGGCTTTAAATGATCTAAAAGCACTGCATTGCTTGGGGACATGAAACAGGCAAAATGAAGGACACCACCCCCCCGTATCATGAACAAGGTCACTAAAAAACCTGAACTTCGACGGCACGCCGCGTGGTGGGAATAGCGACTTTCTACCGTGTATTTCATTTTTGTGGGGACTAATGGCAAGGGTTAAAGCTAGCTGAAGGATCTTAAATAATCTAATGCAACTAACTACATGCCAAAGTTCCCATGAAGCAGGCTCAAAAATTCATGACCTCTAAAAGTTGGGCCCCATTTGTGTGAAATGAAAAAGTCGCTTTAAAAATTACCCAATTTTTGACGCCCCGGGCCCAACTACCATTGGTGTTAGCCAGGGAGGAGGAGCAGGGGGCAAGCTCCCCTCCCACACACACACAAATTAAACGAGAAGAGGAGCCAAAAATGGGAAGGAAAAAAGGAAGAGAAAAAAAGGAAAAAAGAGAAAAAGGGAAAGAGGGAAGGAAAAACAGAGTGAAAATAGGGAGACGAGATATGGGTAAAGGAGAGGAGAAAGGTGGGAAAAGAAGAGAAAAGAGGATAGGGGAGACGGAGAAAGAAGGGAAACGGGGAAAGTTGTGACTCTGAAACACTAATGTTTAGTTTCCCAAAATGGCAAAACCCAGGACCTTAGGGGAGCTCAGACCATAGGACCTCCACCCTTCGTAGATTAATCATCCCTCATGCAAGTACAAGAATTCGGGGGAAATCTCTTGAATCTTGCCCCCCCCCCCCTCCAGAGTCGGTCGGGCTATACCAACGCGCGCTGCAGGCGCATGATACGGTAGAGTACGTATCTAATTAAAATGTGGACTGATAATTCTTTTGTGTAAAATGCAAATGCAATTTTTGGGGCAGGCGAATCTTTGATATTTTGCAGGTTTCTTGGTCACAGTGTGATCTAGATCCAGCATCTTTAAACTCTGTTATAGGGTTCCTACACTGTAAAAAATGACAGTGCAATTTGAACCCCAGGAAATATTGCGAAAAAAGCTTAAAAATTACAGTATGTGGATGTAATGGAAATACAGGAAAAATACTGTAATTTTAGTCAATTTTCCAGGCCTATTATGACCAAATCAAAAGTGAAGACTTATTCGAAAATTTATGAGTAGCAACCATCTTATACATATATGAATTTTTCAAGATACCGTTCGTTCGTGCAAGCCAAAATCACAGTGGTAAGATCCGTCTTTAACCAGATGATAGTTTCATCATCCAGGTTGATCAGGCCTGGGAATTCCTCTTGGGGACCTGTAAACCTCACAGTCATCTGTGTGCTAATGGTTGTGGCTCTCCACAAATCGCGTTTGGTTGATGGTTCTCCTCGATCTTGTGAAGGGGAGTTCTTTGTACGACCACGACAGTATGAGTGTTGGAGGTTTTAACCATGATTTCCTATCAACGGTCACAGCCTTTGGGCTTGCAGTAGATGGGGCTGTCCACAAACAGCTTGAGGAGATTCAAAGAAGAGGATGACCATTGCTCATACCAATCTGTCATTGATCCAACGATGATCGTGGGATACTGTGACTGCAGTGTCAGGATTGGGTAGCAAAGTGAGTCCGTGGAATTCTCTGATCCTCAAATCAAAGGGTGTTGGTGGTGGGCTTAGACTACCAGGTTCATCACACATCTTGGCGGGCTTGATCGTCTGAAGGTCCTCCTAAGGTTTGCAGGAGCTATTCCAGACAGAATTGAAAGGTATTCTACAGGCGTGGCCAAAAGGGCAACCACGAAAAGTCTATTGAGCAGTCAGATACGACCAATCCTTGGTGAATGTACCGCTGTGACTCATAATGGTGCCGCGTATATTCAGCAGTGGAGTATGCCTAGGCAAAAAGTATGTATGAAGTGTCAAAGGATGCACCCCATCCAGTTCTGCAAGCCTTCTGAGGAGGTTGAAACGAGACTGCGTCTTGGCAGCGGCTGCCTTGGTGTGTTGATTGAAGTAAGGCTGCGGTCCATCGTGACGCAAGGTACTGGTTGTTGGGGTCAGGGACAGTTTTTCTCCATATAGAGTGATGTTTAGTCTTTTTGCTCATCGATTTGCAAGGTGGGAAACAGAGTGACGGTATTGGGTTTGCGAGTTTCAAGTGCCTCGGTGGAAGAGGAATTGGCTACAGTGGTTTAGTTAGGTATTTCTGCAACACTGTTTAAGGACTCAAAAGAATCAGCAGCTAATCCAAGTGCCGTGTCGTCGGCGTAGGAGTACTGCAAAACAATCTCCCTTGGCATTATCTTGAGACGGAGATGTGACGAGACGGGTGCTAGGACGAGCCTTGTGGGACACCATTCGAAGTTTGCGCTTTCTACTACATTGCCCATTTAATGTCTCCAGGACGAAAAATCTGCCTTGGATGAGCAGCATAATGAAACCATTAAGTATACCATTAAGTATATAAATTAGACAGGGAAAAAAATACTATAAAATTGTACAGGAAAATAATGGCAGCAAATTCCTGCCACAATACCCACGTAAAACAATATAGCTTGTCAAGGTTTTCATTCAAATTTACTGTAATTTACAGTTTGATTGTAATACAGTTTACAACCAACTGTAAATTTTCAGTTGATTGCAAGTTGTAAAAAATTGTGGATAGGTTACGAATTTGGTGGTTGTCGTCAGTGCTTTTTATTATCACACATTCACAATCTCTGTAATAAATAACCAAAGATAATTGTTTTAAGAGTTTGGATTACATTAATTTTACGTTACTGTTAAATTTTACGGTAATTTGTGGCAGAATTGCTGCCAGATTTTACGTAAATTACGATTTTTTTTTCAGTGTATAACTTACGTTGGGGCCATTTTGACCCATCCAAATTAAAAAGAAAACGGAGAGTAACATTAAATGCTGATTATATCCCAGTTGAGATCTAAATGGTAAAATAGTTCTGTGCAATACAAAAGTCATAAACTAGCTATAACTGATTAAGTTTGGAGCAATCTACACTGTTATAACGGCACTAAAAACATGCATGGTTGTCACTATATTACCCAATTTTGCTCAGGTCACAAAATTTACGGGCTTGCAGTCTGAGAACGGAAAGGAATAGAAATTTCTGTTCGTGACCTACCCTTTTCAGTGACCCTAACATTTCCCTTGAGGAGAGTTAGAGCACACAATCCAAGGTCTATGGTGAACTCCCTTCGGTTTTGGCATGAAAACTTATGAATTCATTCATAATTGTATAGTGCGCAATTTGGTGAAATCAGTTTTTTTTGGACAATTATCTTAAAAACCTTGACTGTGAATATAAAAATGTATTACGGACCCCCCATATGTGGCCATTTCAGCACATTTTGAGTGGTATCTCAACTTTTAGTTCAACGGTTTCTGTAGATACAGTCAGTAGTACTTCGCTCCAAAAGGGTGAGTGACCCCCCCCCCAAAAAAAAAAAAGGGGACGTGGCCATATCAGCATTTTAGATGGAAAATTAAATGGTCCTTTTTTAAAACAAAATATTGTTCATGCGACCTTCAATTAGTGCATTCTGAAGAAGAGTTTAGCTCTGGACAAGCATACAAAACCACCATGAGCTACTAGAGTAGTAAAAAGTGAATCTCTCAAATTACATTAAAAATACGGGTTTCAGTCAAATTCTCCGTATATATTAACGAAAAACGTAATTTGATATCAAAAATTTACAATAAACCAGGTATTTTATAATATACGCACCGTAAAAAAATTGTTGACATTTGTAGATACCCTATAAGTTTCATGTGTTCGTCAGCGCAATGTGTTTAATTCCCCGTTTTACAGTGGAAATGATTGGCTGATCTCATTTTGAGGATGGAGCTGGCCTACAGTAAACAGTATATAGTCAATGTTAAAACATCGTGGTTTTATCCGTGATGTTATTCCTACACATTCACCTTCTCGTGGAAAAACTCGCCACATATAAATACTTTTTAGTGTTTTTGATGAATTTATTTTTAGCGTAAACTGGATTATTACAGGAATTTTTTGGCGGAATTGCTGACAGGGGAAATACTGTAAAATTGTCGATATTTTTTACAGTGTACTGTTAATGACTGAATGCTAATTTAAATTGAAGTCTTTTTCTGTGTTGTTTTCGTTGCTTTTCTTTCGTAATCTATTCCTCTTTTTAAATGTTTATGTTTATTTATATGTAAATAGATAATTGAAGACAGATAATAATGATGTGATAAGGTCAAGTATTGAGAGGATATATGGTTGCTTTTCGGGGAAAGTTCATGTGAATACAGTAACATTACTTTATGAAGTTACTAACCACATTTATTATTTCAGCGGAAATGCTAAATTACTTTTACGTGTATCATCTTTTAAGGAGACCTTCATACATACCAAAACACTATTGTAAAACATACACGTCTAAAACTAAATGGGCGTAAAATATGACCAAAATGGTCATTATTTTACACTTTTTTACCACAAAGAAAGTGGTCAAAACATTTTAACCCCCCTCATTAAAATAACGAGTTCAAAGACGACCACGCTGTTTGGTTAGGAGTTCAATGATGAGTCCCATGAATGGAAAGATGGAATGGTAAGAAGGGGAATAGGTCAGTGTGGAGGACTCATATGGAGATGGATTGGGGTAAGGGACCTCGGATGAATGGAGATAGGATGTAATGCTGTAGGGACTTCATGATGGATGATGGGCTTTTATCGATCCAAGGGACCGCATAATGAAGATGAAATTTTTGTAGAAAATCCCATCTACATTATGAAGCTAATTCGCCTCTAAATAGAAAACCTAACTCCACTCCCATATACACATAAAATCACATTAGCCAGCGGGGAACTCACCCAAATAATTTGTCCAACTTTTGACACAATTCGGATCAAAATTAATTTAAATTTGATCATTTTGATACCAATATTAGTTTTAAAAAAATGACAACTATTAAATTAAATTGAGATTTGTCCTCCATTTTAATTTAGGAAATTCAGAGAGCACATAGAGTACTACTTTTCCTTAAAGGTGT
Organism: Ophioderma brevispina; assembly: GCA_023653785.1. Classification (NCBI taxonomy): domain Eukaryota; kingdom Metazoa; phylum Echinodermata; class Ophiuroidea; order Amphilepidida; family Ophiodermatidae; genus Ophioderma; species Ophioderma brevispina. The sequence goes on from JAMKCH010081348.1 coordinate 11,582, forward strand.
AACGAAAGACTTCACATATCAGGTGTCGCTAAAAATAATGAAATCACTGATTTTCATTTGCATAAAATTAATGTAAAGTATCCATCAATAGTATCCCCATATGAAAGGATTACGCTTTATTCTTTAGTACACTGTTAAAAATAAAACTGTAAAAAACCAGGGTTTTTGACTGGCAGCTGGGACTCACAAACGTGCAGAACGTAAAATAACTGGGTCCGTAAAATACGAAACTATTTAAGGAACGTAAAATAACAACGTGAAACCACAGTTTTAACGTTATTTTTGGTTTTTAATTGTTTAAACAATGTTAATAATTAATGTTATTGCAATCTTCTTAAATAATTTTAACTGTGTAGCTATGACATTATATACAAACATTGCATTTACGTAACCACGTGGATGTAAAATATACTTTAGGCAAACGATTTCAAGAAAAAACAATAAAAGGAAGGAAAACGAAGAAAAATAAGAATTAATCAGCATACAGTTTGTTTCATATGGTAATATGCATATTCAAATGTCATGTTAACCATATTTAATCATGAGTCACGAGTATTTTTTATACATGCACCTTACTCAGATTCGAACCAGGGCCTCAAGATTACAAGTTCTATACCATATCCACTACACTACATAACTTTACAGATATCGAATGGTAAAATTAAATATATGAACTCTTTTTTTTTTTCAAATTAAGAAAACAAAATAAATTAAACAAATATACAAAATATACAAAAAGTAGGAATCAAGAATTTTTTAAAACTATATTTATCAAAAATATCAAAAATAAATTTTTGAATGACGATACGACGTTATTTAACACATATTAGAAGGCAAAAGATTTTCATAGTTCATGTTTTTACATTAAAAACCAGTAAGTTACAACAGCTCGTAATATTACGGGAAATATGATAACGGTCAGGGAAAAATACTACTCTTTTTCAAAATGTGTAATATTATAACCTAATACTGTTTATTTACAGTTTTTCTGCTTCAAAATTGTAATTTCATGTTAGATGTCAGTAATAAAGCGTGAAGATTGTTGAATAACCGGAATTGACCGTAATTTAAAAGGTAGAGTCTGGTCAAATCAAGAACATTTTTAACAGTGTATACAAACATTGTGAAATTTGTAATTTCGTATACGACATTGGAGCCAAATACAAGGTTAGGAATCTATTGGAGTGTCTGATCTACATGAAATCATTACGTATGACACTGTATGGATGCCTTGAAATTTCTCGTTGCACCTTTATACATATTTTATGGTGGATTTGATACCTAGACTCAATCTTCATTTGAGGTGCCTTAGATCAAAGTCTCATAATCAATAATAAGAATCGCAAGTGTACTAAGATATTTCTTTAACACACTATAATCATGATATAGTTGATTTCATACCTAATATCCATGTCCATTTGGGGTGCCCTACACCTAAATCTCATTTCACTTGTGAGGGCCTGATAACTGTTATTAATATATGACATATGACATGACTAGAATATTGTCTTATACATAACTTTTTCGTTGACTTCTTATTTCCATCTCCATTATATGAAGTCTAAATCCAATTCCCTTATCGAGTCCCATTATCGAGAACAACACGTGCTATATTAAAAATTTTATACTGAAATTGGGTGCTTCATAGCTTAATTACAATTTAATTGTACTGAGGTTAACTCTTCGTGCCTAAATCACATCTCACTTCTGATGACAAGCTAAATATAATTATGTATTTTGATTGACCCTTTAGAAAAATGGAACAATCCAAACATTAATTACAAACATGGTGCAAAGTAGGAGTGTTGACGTAATAAACACGTCAAATGCCTAAACACCTCCTACCGCCAGATGACTGAATATGTTTCGATTCTAAACAAATTTAGATATTTCAATGCAACTGGTGCTTAATTTTAATGTTTTTACAGTAACATGATTGGCGGACCCCATTTGTGAGGATGAAGTAAACTCAAATTACACACATAGCATGTCACATGTTTAGTAATTTGACAACATTCTGTTTTCCTTTTCTATGATCAAAGGCTAAACACACATATATCTAGGCTATACTGTTTTATTACTAAACGCTATCCATCAACATGATCAATGAGCTTTAGTTTTAAACATGGCGCCTAAATTAGAGAAAGATGTGAACAAGTTTATAATTATTGCTAAACATGATTTTTGCGACACACGAATTAAGATTCTCTTTTTCTCATCATGTTAATATATGTTATATTTTTCATATTAAGTCATTTTTGTTTCTTAATTTTGCTTGAATTCATGTGCATAACCAAAAGGTAACGGCAAATCTTCCAAACAGGCCAATCGACCAAAATCACATTTCGAGATATCGGCGATTGAAGTTTTAGAGAATTATGAACTTTCATCTCTAAAATTTGAAACATTTTAGGAAAATGATTTTATGTGTACATTGTGGACATTGAAACGTTCGTCATTTTGAGCACGCTTTCAATTCAAGTATCCTTTGTTTTCCTTGTCAAATTTAATTATAAAGTGATTGGTCTGTTTGCAAAACTAAAAAAACGTCCTCTGTTTCTATGTCAAAGGAGACGAATGCGCATTCGTCTGTTTGGCGTACTCAAAAAGAGTCGATCGATCGCCTCAGACGGTGGTATTGAACATGTTGAACATATTTTCCCTGCGGAGGGCGCTAGAAATGACTATGCTTTTGTATGATTTTCTAGCCGTCATCATCTCTTACAGGCAAAATATGCCAGTGAAGCTAGAAAAGAGGACTGATTAGGTTATATTTTTTGTTTTGTAATTAGAATTGATTTAATCAAATACTTAATACTTAATGTAAAATATATTACATCAAGATATAAATATAATAATTTGAATGGAAACATGTAAAACCTGTATTTTACGGGATTTTGTTAGCAGAATTGCTGGCAGAATTTTATAGTAAAATATATAGTATTTTTCCTGTAAACCTTAGTACTTAATAGTATAATTGAAATTCATAATAATGTAAGATAATGTTGATACTCGAAAAATCGAATAAAAGCTCCAGTTGTAGTCGTTTTATACGCCTGGTAAATTGGACATAAAATTTACAGTATTTTGCTGTATTTCCTAACTGCAGCATCGGCCTACATGTGTAAAAACACTAAGGACATCCAAAGTGTATATCTAACGTTTAAAACCCTGGGTTTTGTGAATTATTGAACATAATAACTTCCATAAACGTTAAGTGGAAGAAGTTGTGATTTATGTTTTATTGCTTGGAGGTGTATATTTTGATACTCTTTGTAGAGTAAAAGGAATAAAAAATCACTATATTTTATCAAGAAGAAAGTTTTAATACTATCAAGTCATTTATACTTGTATTAATTTTAGTTTTAGGAGGCGTTCGGACGAAAATCATTTTAATTCTAATGATCGACGCATACAACGCGTATTTTAGAATTAATATTGGAATTAATACTTTTATTTTCAATAAAATTTAAAAAAAACTTTTTAATCATATTGTATCTTTTTATATATGTCAATGTAAATTTACACACACTTAAATAATTCAATCGAGAGGGATTGCGCTGAGGGAACAATCGGTGAAAAGATTGAAAACTTCAATCTAAAAAGATTGAAATTTCACTCTTTGCAGAGTACAAATTCACTCTTACAGTTTGAAATTTTACTTGTAAGGAGGAAAAAGAGTGATTTTCACTCTTGGTAGATTGAAATGTCAATCTTTTCGATTGACTCCAAGAGTCACTCCAAGGAGGATTGACTTTTTCAATCTTTTGAATTTAGAGAGTATGCACTATTATGGATTTTCAATTAAAGGTTATTTACAGAAAAAAATACTATAAATCTTACAGGAAAACACTGGCAGCAATTCTGCCAACAAAATCCCACAAACTTCAGCTTTTATAGTTTCCATCCAAATTCACTTTATATTTTACCGTTGAATGCATTGTTTTACCAACATTAAAGGTCCCAAAGTGGTCAAAATTTTGGTTATCAGAAGAAAGCTACTATTTCTCTCATTTACCATGTGCAATATTAGGGTAAACGATGTTTGGTTTGGATGTTATGAGCGAAAATATGCCCCATTTTGGTCGACCAATATTAGTTTTACATAGTACTCTATGGGGATTACAAAATAATATTTTTAGCTCTCATTTCAAAACGGGTTGAAATATCGGCGCGAAACTGTACAGATAGGGTTTCGAGGTGAAGGCCATACTATCAAGATTAAAAATTTATAGACTTATATACACCGTAAAATTTTGGTTTACATTTGTGGATATAAGTTAGTGTGTTCGTCAGTGCTTTTTATTTTCAACACATTCACAATCTCTGTAATAACTCGCCAGATATATATTTTTCAGTGTTTTGATTGAATCCATTTTACTGTATACTGTAATTTTCACAGTAATTATTTGGCAGAATTGTTGTCAGTAAAATACAGCAAAAAAAATTATATTTTTAGCGAGGCAAAAATCGTCTCATATACAGCTATACACACATTGTACTAATTAACTTCGACCACACTTCTATAGGCTAACCAGTGTTGATCGAGAGAGGAGATGAATCTCGCAATATCCCATTGATCGATAGGTCACT